>PVKC010044489.1:0-11580 GCA_004027635.1 Crocidura indochinensis | reverse complement strand
TACCTAAATAGCCATAAACACTTTTTTTTTTTTTTTGACATAGGAAGAAGAAAGGAAACGGCAAGAGGAAATGGAGCGGCAACGCCGGGAACGTAGATACGTGTTGCCGGACGAGCCGGCCATCGTCGTGCACCCCAACTGGGCGGCCAAGAGTGGCAAGTTCGACTGTAGCATCATGTCCCTGAGTGTCCTGCTGGACTACAGGCTGGAGGACAACAAGGAGCACTCCTTCGAGGTGAGACTTTGGGTTTTTGAGGTGCAGTCAGAATTGGCCACCACGTTGCATCGGCTCATGCGTTTTGAAAACGTGGGTGCCTCTTTCGTTACTTACTTTTCCATTTCTTTTTGTTCCCCTTTTGATTATTGTTTTTTGGGGAAACTGAGTCTGAATTTTCCCACAAATCTCTCCCGCTCAGCAGGATGTTAGTCGTGACCATCTAGGGCTGGGCATAGTGTCTCAGAAGCAATGTGGGCGAGTAAGGACGGTGTCCTGTAGCTGAGGATCAGTGACTCCCAGGGGAGACCTGACGGGCGGGCACCCGGGAAGTCGCTTTTGCTAGTGCAAGGCTCTCTGCAGAAAAGGCACCTTGGAAGTTGCAGGGTCGGCCAGTCTTGCTGATGCTTCCAGGGGAACAGGTTTTAGTCCAGCGCTTGGTCTGCGTGCCAGGGTGGGAGCCAGGCAAGAACCTCCGGGGATTTGCAGATTAGAGCTACTGGGTGTATTGGTGGAGGAGCTTAAGCCTTTTTTTGTTTTGTTTTGTTTTGTTTTGTTTTGTTTTTGGTTTTTGGGTCATACCCGGCAGCGCTCAGGGGTTACTCCTGGCTCCATGCTCAGAAATTGCTCCTGGCCGGCACGGGGTACCATATGGACGCTGGGATTCGAACCGATGATCTTTTGCATGAAAGGCAAACGCCTTACCTCCATGCTATCTCCCGGGCCCCTAAACATTTATTTATTTATTTATTTTGGTTTTTGGGTCACACCCAGCAGTGCTCAGGGGTTATTCTTGGCTCCATGCTCAGAAATTGCTCCTGGCAAGCACGGGGGACCATATGGGACGCCGGGATTCGAACTGATGACATTTTGCATGAAAGGCAAACGCCTTACCTCCATGCTATCTCTCCGGCCCCAAGCCTTTTTAATGTTAAGGCTTGATTGGTGTTTATTTGGTAAGTACTACTGACTGGGAAATTTCAGTGGACTTTGCCACCAGAAATTGTTGGGTTTTGCTTTTGCAAAAGTTCTGGTTGCGGGGCCCGGGAGATAGCATGGAGGTAAGGCGTTTGCCTTTCATGTAAAAGGTCATTGGTTCGAATCCCGGTGCCCCATATGGTCCCCCGTGCCTGCAGTTTCTGAGCATGGAGCCAGGAGTAACCCTTGAGCACTGCCGGGTGCGACCCAAAAACCACAAAAAAAAAAAAGTTCTGGTTGCTAGATTTGGTCGCAGGGGGCATGCTGTTGGTAGGACCTACCCGGATTGCACTTTAAGGTGATCAAAGTAGCCAAAGTCTTTTTAGACCTTAAACAAAAAAGCAAGAAGGAAAGACCCAAAATCATAAGTTGAGAGGATGTAAGTACGTTCAGTAATAAATTTTCGTTGACCCAGGAAAAAAAAATTTCTCCCGCTAACTACTTTCTTTGACATGTTCCCTATTTCTTCCGAAGTAACTTTGCCTCTGATCCCAAAATAAGCGAGCACAATTTCTATTGAAGCGACTGGATTTCTGTCTTCTTTTTATAGGTTTCATTGTTTGCGGAACTTTTCAATGAAATGCTTCAAAGAGATTTTGGCGTCAGAATATATAAGTCCTTACTATCTCTTCCTGAGAAAGAGGACAAAAAAGAAAAGGAAAAGAAAAGCAAAAAAGATGAAAGAAAAGATAAAAAAGAAGAAAGAGATGATGAAACCGATGAGCCAAAACCCAAACGGAGAAAATCAGGCGACGATAAAGATAAAAAAGATGACAGAGATGAAAGGAAGGTCTGTGATTTATTTCCAGGAGCAGCAGTCTTGTTTAAAGCATTTCATTGTAGTCCTCTAAATGGTAACTAATGAAGTCCATCAGCGTAATGAAAATGAGAGCCGAAACTGAATATATTATTAAGATTTGAATTGTCAGGGCCAGAACAGTAGTACAATGGGGAGGGTGTTTCCCTTGCATATGGCAATCCGGGCACATTTTGGAGTCTCCAGAGTCCCTTCAGAAATTATTCCTGAGAGCAGAGCCAAGGTAAGCCCTGAGAATTGCTGAGCATGACTCCAAAAGAAACCAAAAAAGGTGAAGTCTAGGGGCTAGAGAGATAGTACCGTGGGTAAAGCAATTTATAATTTTACAACTTAGTAACATATTTAGTGAAGCAAAATATTGGTTTTGGACCATACCCAGCTGCGTTCAGAATATACTAAGGCTCTGCACTAAGGAATCACTCCTGGTGGACTTCAGGAGAATGTTTGGGATGGTAGGAATAGACCATGGTTGCTTGCGTGCAAGGCAAACACCCTACCTGCTGCACTCAATGTCTCTGGCCTCACAAAATTGTTTTTGTTTTTTTTTTGATGATTTATTATCATATAGTTTAATCATGAAATAGATGAAATGGCCAGTCCATGAAAATTATGAAGGTGTGGTTTAGTTACATTTGCAGGACTTCTTCAAGTTACCCATTTAACAGTCCATGAGCATGGATCAATGTTTGGTGGTTGATTCTTATAAGTCTTTTGCTTCATTTATTTTGGTTGCTAAGTAAGGAGATCCACCTTTATCTGGGTGATTTAAAATCATGATTCTCTTGTGAGCTGTTCTAATCTTGGCCTTGCTAGCAGATGGGCTTATGCCCAAAATAAGACTAGCTTCTCGCCGACTCATTTTCTGTTCAAATCCTCCTTTATAGTAAGATGAAAGGCTAGAAGTTGAAATCTTCTTTGCAGTTTCTGTGATTACTTGTTCTAGAGGTTTCCAAATCTGAAATGCATAGCGACCTGGTCTGGCCGCCTGGGCTGCCACCCCAGAAGGCCTGGAGGCCGAGGGCCGAAGAGGGGGCAGCTAGGAGCCCATCAAGGCCCCCAGCCACCCAAGTAAGAGAGCAGGCTTCGCACATGGGGCTTCCCAAAACCCCAAGCTGGAAAGGACAAAATTGTTTTTATGGAAAGAAATTTAGAGATGTGAGGACAGAGAAGGTGTTTGAGAGAACACAGACCTGAAAGAGCAAGATCGTAGTTCATTTTTATAATGTATAGATGTTAGTAAACTTATAAGACTACTTATAAGGGCCGGGCAGTGGCATTGGAGGTAAGGTGCCTGCCTTACCTGCGCTAGCCTAGGATGGACCGTGGTTCCATTCCCCGGTTTCCCATATGGTCCCCTAAGCCAGGAGCGACTTCTGAGCAAATAGCCAGGAGCAACCCCTGAGCGTTACCGGGTGTGGCCCAAAAAACAAAAAAAAAAGACTACTTATAAGGTCTAGATGAATAGTACAAAGGGTAAGCATTTGGCTTATGCACTGTCGACTTGGGTTCAGTTCCCACCACCTTAGGAATGATTCCTGAGTACAGAGCCCAGAGTAAGCCCTGACCACTGCCAGGTATGGCTTAAATAACAAACAAAACTGGTGTAACTACACAACGGAATACTATGGAGCCATTAGGAAAAATTAAATCGTGAAATTTGCCTATACATGGATGGACATGGAGCTTATTCTGCTGAGGGAAAAGAATAAACAGAATAATCTCACTCTTTTGTGGGTTATAAGAAAAATAAGAGGTAGTATGGTAATGGTATCCAGAGACAATAGAGAGAGAGAGACAAGGCTTGGGAGGGCCAGCCCAGAGTTAGGAAGATTACTACAGAGAGTGGTGTGCAGTTAGAGAAGGTTCTACTAGGACAGTGATAGTTGGGGCTGATTGCTCTGGACAAGACCTTGTGCTGGAAGAGGAGAAAGTGGTACGCAAGGCACCCGTCATTGATAACAGTGCAGAGCACTAAGAGAAGGCAAGGGAGAGGGAGAGAAAGCAAATTGCCTGATCAGAGACAGGCGGGGTGGGGGTGGGTGGGAGAGCAAAGGGACATCAATGGCAGGAAGGGTGTACTGGTCAAGGATGGTGTGCATTGTATGACTGAAACCAACAGTGTAACCACGGTGCTTAAAAAAAAAAAAAAACTTGTGACTAAAATGTATACAATATAGATTTTTTTATTTCAGTGGTTTGATTTTTGATGAGATATTTTGACTTTTACAGAAAGAGGATAAAAGAAAAGATGACTCTAAAGAGGATGATGAAACTGAGGAGGATAATAACCAAGATGAATATGATCCAATGGAAGCAGAAGAAGCAGAGGATGAAGAAGATGGTATGATTCAAATTTCTCCCAAAGATGATAAAAATGGGGGGTGGGCAGGGAGAGAGTACCATAATTGGGGGCACTTGCCTTGCACACTTCCAACCAAGTTCAATCCCCGAACGTACCAGAAATGATTCTTGAGCACAGAGCCAGGCGTAACCCCTGCGCACTGCTGAGTGTGACTCCAAAGCAAAAGAAATGAAAGAAGAGTTAAAAAATAGTGGGGCCAGAGAGATAGCATGGAGCTAAGGCGTTTGCCTTTTATGCAGAAGGAGAGTGGTTCGGATCCCAGCATCCCATATGGTCCCCTGTGCCTGCCAGGGGCGATTTCTGAGCCTAGAGCTAGGAGGAATCCCTGAGTGCTGCCAGCGCTACCCAAAAACCAAAAGAAAAGTTTGTGTTTTACTATGATTTTAATTTTGGGTACAAAGTCAAAGCAATGCCTTTACCTTGTGCCACTCTAATTTCCTTTTTATTTTTGGCTTTTGGACCACACCCACTGGCGCTCGGGGATTCTTCCCAGCTCTGCTGAGAAATTGCCCCTGATCTGCTGTGTGCAAGGCAAATGCCCTGCCGCTGTGCTATTGCTCCAACCCCTAGTTTTCTTTTGAAAGCCTATTTCTCCCCATATTGCTAAGATGCCTGAAGGACTCAAGCACATATCTGGTGTGCAGAGGCCCCAGATACATCCTCCTCACCCCCCTGACCCTCCAGTCCTGAGCACCAGATAGTGGCACTCATGGCCCCCAACACTCCTGTTTCTGAGCAGCATTGGACTGTGTGTTGCCTGTGAGTGACTCCTGGACCTCCTGAGATAGCCAACTCCCTCCCAAAATTTTGTCTCAAGTCCCTATCTGTTGCCATAGGTATTAGATGTTAGTGTCATAGGTGATATGTGTTAGTATCGGCTGAATAGAAACACTGTTAGAACCCAGTCTGGCCACATACAAGGCAAAGGCCCCCCATTGTGCTCTGGCTCTGGCTCCGTAGGGGTCGCTCTTGACTAGGCTCAGGAAACTGTCTGGGTTTCCGTGGGTCAAACGTGTGTCTGCTGTGTGTCGCCCACTGCAAGTGTCAGCGCCAGTCCGTTCACCTTCCTTGCAGCGATGTCTTTAGTTCTTCACCCCCGACCTACTTCTATGGCAAGCAACTTTTTTCTTTTTACCTTTTGACTCTAGTTCACTGTCACTGATACCTTCATGCAGCCACTTAACCACCTTTCAGCCCCCTTACTCCAGAGTTACCATAAAAGCTGTGTTTATGTGTGTTTTGTTTTTAATAGATCGGGACGAGGAAGAAATAAACAAACGAGATGACAAGAGAGAAATCAATAGGTACTGCAAGGAAAGACCCGCTAAGGACAAGGTAGATATGTTAGTTTTCATGTTCATGTTGTCCACTTTACGTTTACACTGTTGTGAAGTTTGTTCATCTTTTGTTTTTAAATGATTTTTATTGTGATCAAAATAACTCAATAGTCTTTTATGGTAATATTTAAAGTACATAGTGGAGTTTGTTCATCTAAATACCTATACATAACACTAGGTAAAGTCACATAAGGGGTTAGCTGGACTTTTAGTGGGGGGGGTTTGCATGTGTGGTTATAACTTACTTCTTTCACCCATATGTACATAAACCCTATCTGTTTGTTTCTACAAAGATGAAGTGTTTCATACTCTGATCATTTATATGCCTCAGAGTATTCATTTTTAGAGTGAAATTGTATATTTTTCTATATCGGTTTATATCTCCTTTAGGAAAAAGAAAAGACTCAGATGGTCACGATCAACAGGGACTTACTAATGGCGTTTGTTTACTTTGATCAAAGCCATTGTGGTTACCTCCTTGAAAAGGATTTGGAGGAAATACTGTACACTCTCGGACTCCATCTTTCTCGTGCTCAGGTAACGAGTCTCTCTTTTTGTTGCATTTTGGGCCACCCGCAGCTGTGCTCTGGGCTTAAAGGACCATATGAGGGGTTGTGGCTTGAGCCTCAGCTGGCCGCTTGCAAGGCAAATGCCCTACTTGCTATACAATCTTGCCTGCACATACGAATGTTTTTAAGAGACATTTACCTTAAAAGATAACAGTATGGGCCGGGCGGTGGTACTGGAGGTTAGGTGCCTGCCTTGCCTGTGCTAGCCTAGGACGGACCAAGGTTCGATTCCCCCGGTTTCCCATATGGTTCCCCAAGCCAGGAGTGACTTCTGAGCGCATAGCCTAGGAGTAACCCCTGAGCGTCACCGGGTGTGGCCCAAAAAACAAACAAACAAAAAAAAAAGATAGCAATATATTTAGTTTGTGGCTTTTTTTGGGGGGGTCACACCCGGCAGTACTGAGGGGTCACTCCTGGCTCTACACTCGGAAATCGCTCCTGGCAGGCTCAGCGGACCATATGGGATGCCGGGATTCAAACGACCGTCCTTCGGCATGCAAGGCAAACACCCTGCCTCTATGCTATCTCCTGCCCCGGTTTTGTTGCTTTTTAATCTTTGTAGAGGGAGGACCACACCTGGCAATGCTTAGGGGTTTCTCCTGGCATGTTTGGGGACCCTATGGGATGCCAAGATTCAAATTTGTGTCAGCCATGTGTGAGGCAAAACTTTCTATACTATATCTTTGGACCCAACCTTGTTTTTTTTTTGTTTTGTTTCGTTTTTTTGTGTCATGCCCAGTGGTGCTTGATGCTACTCCTGGCTCTGCTTAGGAATCACTCCTGGTGGACTTGGAGGACCATCTTAGGATGTTTCCTTTTTTTGTGTCATGCCCAGTGGTGCTCGAGGCTACTCCTGGCTCTGCTTAGGAATCACTCCTGGTAGACTCGGAGGACCATCTTGGGATGCTGGGATCAAACTCTGGCCAGCTGTGCAGGGCAAATGCCTTATCCGCTGTACTATCAAACCAGTCCACCCCAATCTTTTTTTTTTCATCTGACTTTTTTTTGTTTGTTTGTTTTTTTATTTTTGGGTCACACCCGGCAGCGCTCAGGGATTACTCCTGGCTCTATGCTCAGAAATCGCTCCTGGCAGGCATGGGGGAACCATATGGGATGCCGGGATTCGAACCAATGACCTTCTGCATGTAAGGCAAATGCCTTATCTTCATGCTATCTCTCCAGCCCTTAATCTGACTTTTTGAAATACAAGTGATCTAGTCTAATAATGAAGAGCTAGTCTTAATTGTACATAGGACTAACCCATACAGTCAAGCAATAATGAGTTGCATAAAGAAAGCTGAAAGTCTCTTCCTCCGTGCTTCTCCTCAGGATTCATTAATCTGCTAGTTACCCTTTTAAATTTTATTATGAGGGAGGCAACAGTGGGGGTGGGAAGTACACCTAGCAGCACTTTGGGCTTACTCCTTATTCTGTGCTCAAGGGTCCTCCTGGCAAGCTCTGGCAACCGTATGGAGTGCCGGGATGAACCTGGGAGGGGTGGCCAAATGCAGATCAAAGCCCTCCCCTGCCTGCTATACTATCTATCGATCTAGCCTATATTCATTGCTCTGGGGGGTGGGGCTACACCTGGTGGTTCTCAGGGATATGTCTTGGTTCTGTGCTCAGGAATCACTCCTGGCCAGGGAATGGGGGAACCATATGGATGCTGGGGGTCAAACCTAGGTCACCTACATGCAGGGTAACTGCCCTACTGCTTCTATTTGGAGGAATTAATGGCTGTATTATTAAAAGCATTATTGTATATAAACACGCACACACATACACACATAATTGGGGGAGTGTGTTTGGGCCGCACATGTGATACTTAGCGCTCGCTCCTGCCTCTGCACCCAGAATTTCCTTGGCAGTGATCCCCTAGGTGCTGAGCTGAGAATATTGGGAGTAAGCCCAAAAGCAAAGAGAACAATCATGCCTAGGATGTTCAGCGACCATATGGGAAGCTCCTCTACCCACTGTACTATCATACCAACCTCTCTACATAAAAATACTTTTGACTGGGGCCCGGGAGATAGCATGGAGGTAAGGCATTTGCCTTTCATGCAAAAGGTCATCGGTTCGAATCCCGGTGCCCCATATGGTCCCCCGTGCCTGCCAGGAGCGATTTCTGAGCATGGAGCCAGGAGTAACCCCTGAGCACTGCCGGGTGTGACCCAAAAACTAAAAAAAAAAAAAAAAAAATACTTTTGACTGAACGTAATTTTTTTCTTTTTGATTTTTTTTCATGGTTATTTTGACAGAGAGGGAGAGAGGGAACAGGATTCTCCAGAACAGAAAAAAAATGACAACAGATTCTTCCCCCCCCCTTTTTTTTATTTGATCACCTTGAGATACACAATAGAAGATTATATATATTTTCTCCAATTTTTTTAGATTTTTGTTTTGTTTTGTTTTGTTTTTGGCCACACCCATTGACGCTCAGGGGTTACTCCTGACTGCACTCAGAAATTGTTCACATTGTTCCATATGGCTCAGGGATCCATATGGGACTAGGGATCGAACCACGTTTCATTCTGGGTCACCGCATACAAAGCAAACACCCTACCACTGCACCACCACTCCAGCCCCTTAACTTGTTTTACTTAATTTAAACTCAATCTTTTACAGAGTTGCTCATAAAAGTTTCACTCTATTAATCAAGTTTTTGTCTTAAGGGTTTTTGTTTGCTTGGTCTTTTTTTGGGGGGGTTTGTCTTTTGGTTTTTGGGCCGTACCCGGTGACACTCGGGTTACTCCAGGCTCTGCACTCAGAAATTAATCCTGGCAGGAACAGGGGACCATATGGGATTCGAAACACCCATCCATCTTAGATGGGCAGAGTGCTGTGCTCTGTTCCTTGTGGAGCGTTCAGCGTTACTGATAATATTTGTCGGCCTTGGATGGCCTCTCTGCTAATTTGCTTTGTTCCTACCAGAGTGTCAGTACTGAAAATTTTGTGAGTGTTGTATGGCCATTTAAGTAGCCATGTGCTTCAGGAATCCTAGCATTTGTGGAGCTGGGCCGATGAGCCGGCATGGCCGTGGCTTTGGGAAGTTGTGGGCTGAGTCTGGCCTCACCTCCAGGAGACTGAGAATTTTCAACACCGAAATCAACGTACCTGGAGTTTTTGTCAGTTAGGTGGGAAGTGAAATTGGGCCATTGGTGTGGCCGCAGTTGTAGATTCAGCTACCAGCACTTCAACCGGGCAGAAACTTGGCCCACTAGCCCCAATCCCAGAGCACCTCAGTTTTCAGCTATTGTGTCAGTGGACCCCTGGGTTTTTGTGGCCTGGCTTGTATCTCATTCAAGAATCAGATGAGTCTCTGAAGCTGGCTGATGAGCCGACGTGGCCATGGCTGTGGAATGTCCCTTTGTCTTTCTATTTTTATGCATGTGTTAGTTTTGTTTTGTTTTGTTTTGTTTTTGGTTTTTGGGCCACACCTGGTGACGCTCAGGGGTTACTCCTGGCTATTCGCTCAGAAGTCGCTCCTGGCAGGCACGGGGGACCATATGGGGAACCAGGGGATCGAACCGAGGTCCATCCTAGGTTAGCACAGGCACCTTACCTACAGCGCCACCGCCCGGTCCCCGCATGTGTTAGTATTTATATAACTCTTAGTCTTTTTGGGGGGGGGGCACACTGGCGGTGCTCTGGGGTCACTCCTGGCTATCTGCTCAGATATCTCTCCTGGCAGGCACAGGGGACCTTATGGGACGCCAGGATTCAAACGAACCACCTTGGGTCTTGGATCGGCTGCTTGCAAGGCAAACACCACTGCGCTGTCTCTCTGGCCCTGCTCTTAGTCTTTTTTTTTTTGTTTTTTGTTTTTTGTTTTTGGTCCACACCCGATGACACTTAGGGGTTACTCCTGGCTATTCGCTCAGAAGTCGCTCCTGGCAGGCACGGGGGACCATTTGGGGAATCGGGGATCGAAACCGCGGTCCGTCCTAGGTTAGCACAGGCACCTTATCTCCAGCGCCACTGCCCAGCCCCCGCTCTTAGTCTTTTTTAGCAGTGTTCTTCAAGTGATCCTTTGGATTTTAGATTCATAGAAAATAAGAAACATAAGACTCCCAACTCTGTTTGCGTTTTTCTCTTTGCCTGTTTGGGGACCACACCTCATGATGCTTTGGTTTCTCCTGGCTCTGCACGCAGTCACTCCCGAAGGAGCTCGGGGCACCGTCTGGGAGGTCAAGGATGAAACCCGGTCAGCTGCGTGCAAGGCTGGTGCTCACTAGTATCTCCCAAGCCCTGATAAGCTCTCGATTTTAGTGGGAATGAAAACCTGAATAAACAGATGGATGCCCGTCGTCTCTGAAAACTAGAACTTAGTTGTTCAAGGAAAATGAAAAGCTTGCATTCATCTTTTCCTAACAGGTAAAGAAGCTCCTTAACAAAGTAGTGCTTCGTGAATCTTGCTTTTACCGGAAGTTAACGGACACCTCAAAGGATGAAGAAAACCACGAGGATTCCGAAGCGTTGCCAGAGGACATGCTAGGTTTGAGGATATTCATTACATTATTTTATTATTATTTTGCTGGGGTTCGTTTGTTTTTGAGCCACACCTGGCTGTGCTCAGGAATCACTCCTGCTGAGCTCGGGGGAATAGACGGGGGACCAGATGAAGAGCTAGGGATCAAATCTGGGTCAGGTGCGTGCCAGGCAAAGACCCTACCTGCTGTACTCGCTCTCCAGTCCCAGATCTTGCTGTTATTTAGAAGTAGTAGTAAACAAAACTTACTAAAAGATGACCTCTCCCTGTGATAGGAAACAGGCTGTTACTCCCAACACCAACAGTCAAACAAGAGTCAAAGGACACAGAAGAAAACGTCGGCCTTATCGTGTACAATGGTGCAATGGTAGATGTGGGAAGCCTCTTGCAGAAACTGGAAAAGAGTGAAAAAGTAAGAGCTGAAGTGGAGCAGAAGCTGCAGCTACTGGAAGAGAAAACCGGTGAGCAGTTGTCTTGTGTTTTATTTTGAGGCGCATATGGGGGGCTCGGGCTACTCCTAGATCTGTGCTCTGTGCTTGCTCCTGGGAACACACTGGATCTTGCATCCTGCAGTCCCAGAGATAGTACCTGGGCATCCTACTTGTAATGCATGTGCTCAGCACTTTGCGCTCTCGCTCTCGTTCTCTCTCTCTCTCTCTCTCTCTCTCTCTCTCTCTCTCTCTCTCACTTTCTCTCCCCTCCCTCCTCCTCTCCCCCTCTCATATGTCCATATTGTATAAGGACTGTGCACATGAAATTTGTACTTTATTTAGTCATAGTGCATAATTTGGTCCATATCTATTTGAAGAGGTTA
>PVKC010044488.1:0-11553 GCA_004027635.1 Crocidura indochinensis | reverse complement strand
AAGGAAGAAAGAATAGAGAAAGAGAAGAATCTCTGAAGACCTTTAAACTCATTTAGATAACTATGATATTGGTACCCTAAAATATTGGCAACTTTAAAAATTTTATCACTTATAGGAATAGATTTTGCTTGAAATATAATTTGAAATTCTGTTGCATATATCATAGGGACAAGTTTTCCCTAAACACCACCAGATGTGGCCCCAACTGAAAATAAAACAACAACAATAAAAAACAAAGACCTCATAAAATGTGAACACTACTGTAAACATGTCATCTAAACAATAATTAAATTTAAAATTTTAAACACAAGAATTTCCTTTTAGAAGATTCTTGATTTGAATTAAGCACTTAGAAAATTCAAGAGTTCCATAAATTCCCAGAATTTAACGCAGCATTATTCAGTCCATGATTTTATTTTAAAAATATGTAATTATGGGGCTGGCATGGTGGCGCTAGAGGTAAGGTGCCTGCCTTGCCGACTCTAGCCTAGGACAGACAGAGGTTCTATCCCCCAGTGTCCCATATGGTCCCCCAAGCCAGGAGTGACCCCTGAGCGTTACTGGGTGTAGCGCAAAAATAAAAAAAAATGTAATTATAGATAAATTAAATTATAAATTGCATATATTGATTTTATGTTATCTTTAATCAAATTAGTATTTAAAGAACAAGTATGACTGATATAATGCTTTGATTTATAAAAATGAGAGAAAGGAGTGGAAAGATTTCAACAGACTAGGGGGTCTGCTTTTTTTGGAAGGGGGAAATCACACCTGGCAGCACTCAGGGTTACTCCTGGCTCTATTCTCAGAAATAACTCCTGACAGGCTCGGGGGACCATATGGGATGCTGGGATTCTAACCAACATCCTTTTGCATGTAAGGCAAACACCCCACCTCCATGCTATCTCTACAGCCCCAGGGGTCTGCTTTTTAGATAGGAGGCCCAGGCTTGATCACCAGACCACCACCATATATGACCTTCAAGAAGCACCAAGTCAGCTGCATCCCCTGAGCATTACTGAGAGTACAATCCCCCAATAAATAGAGTAAATATTGGGGTAAGGATGTGATGAGAGCTAATATGAACTGTATTTCTCCAAAGGGAGTTAGCAACAGAGAATCAAAAACAAGGAAAGCAGGATGACTGAACATGAAACTAATAGAAAAAGATTTTTTGGCCAGTCTTCAGTGGTATTTTATAATGAACATGCATTGGACTGAAAAGTCCTGATTAGATTATAAAATAAAAAAAATATTTATATACCTGAAGAAATAACATTTTATACCTCAAATATTGAGTCGCCAATTAAAAAATGTTTTTAAATTTATTCTTCAGATGGTCCGAGTTAATACATTTTGACTAAAAACTAACCATTTGAATTTTTTTTGGTTGTTTTGTTTTGGGGCCACACCTGGAGAAACTCAGAGGTTACTCCTAGCACTGCATTTAGAAATCACTCCTGTCAGGCTGGGGGACGGTGGGGAGGGCAGGGATCAAACCTGGGTCATTTGCTTCATAAAAGGCAAATACTCTTCCTACTGTGCAATCATTCAGTCTCCATCATTTGACTCTTTGTCCCATGATTAGGCTTCCATTTTATGCTTTCATTGTAAAATTGAGATATAATTGACATAACAGTGGGTTAGTTTAAGATTATTCATATGTTGACTGGGTACCTTTAAATGCTTTCTATACCACATCATGCTAGTTCTATCATATCAACATAATTACCACTTTTGTTTATGTGGTAAAAACATTTAAGATCTAGTCCCTGAACAACTTAGAAGTATATGAAACAATATCGTTGACTTCAATTGGTATGATTATGTTTTTAAGACTTTAAGCCAGAAAAACAAATACATGTTTTGAGCAATATACCAATAATTCAAAAATCTTAAGAGAAAATTTTTTAATGATACTTCTTTCACCAGAAAAAAAATCACATTACAGATTTTATATAATTTACAGATTTTTTATTTGATGAATATAATCCAATAAGTACATTTGCAAAATTGAGATACCATTCATACATTACATTTTTACACACTTACAAATTTAAATCATTTTTTCAGCTTATTTTTTGTTTTGTTTTGGGGTCACGCTGGCAATAAACAGAGCAACTCTCAGCTTAGTGATTAAGGGTCATGCCTGGCTCAGGGGATCACGACATCAAACTCTGGTTACCTGCATACAAAGCAGGAACTCTAATTCTCTGAGATATCTCCCTAAACATAATTATTTCACAGAATAAGAGTTTTGAGCTTTTTTGATTCATAGTAAATAATATCTTTCCCCTTTTAAAATGATAATATTCCACTAATAAAAAATTAAAAATGTAATAAATCTACCTAGATATATATTTGCATACTCATTTTCCTTTTTTGTTCTTTTTGTTTTATTTGTTTTGGGACCATACCAAGCAGAGTGCAGGACTTAGTGCTCAAGGAATATGACTAGCAGATGCAAAGTAAGCATAGTACTTACTTTCCTATCTCTCTGGACCCCAAGGCCTTTCTTTGTTTTTGTTTTTGATTTTTTGGAGGCCACACTCATTAGCATTCAGGGATTACTACTGACTCTGCACTCAGAAATCACTCCTGGCAGGCACAGGGACCATTTGGGATGCCAGGGGAAAGAACTCACATTTGTCCTGGGTCAGCCATGTGCAAACGCCCTATCACTGTGCTACCACTCAGGCCCACTAAGGTCTTTCTTTCTTTTTTTTTTTTTTTTTTTTTTGGTTTTTGGGTCACACCCGGCGGCGCTCAGGGATTATTCCTGGCTCCATACTCAGAAATTGCTCCTGGCAGGCACGGGGGACCATATGGGGCACCGGGATTCGAACTGATGACCTTTTGCATGAAAGGCAAACGCCTTACCTCCATGCTATCTCCCGGGCCCCGGGTACTATCATTTTTATTTAAATGTAATAAGTCTTATCTTCGAGAGATTCTTAGCAAGTCATTATGAAACCAAATGTCAAATGAATTTGGGGACCTTTTAAGACTTTGAAGAGTTTCTAAGTAAATATAGGTGAAAAAAAAATCCCATGCTATGTAATAAACTCTGTAATTTCTAGGCACTTTGTTCATTGTGACAGCAACCCTGAGAGAATTATTTGGAAGTAACTCCTGGAAAATTATTACAGTTATGTGCATACATAGCATAGGACAGAAGATTAAAGGTTTGTCTGCAAAGTTGGACAGATTGAAAGTCAGGCCATAAATAATTCATCTACTTTCCCATGTCTAAAGCCATTTTGTAAGCAATTGAGTTCATAGAACAATTTAGGAGATAATTGCTTTAATATTGTCACTGCTCTACACACATACTTTATTCTACGGTGAAGTTGAAGACTTGCATTTCTTATTTATTTGACATTATTATCTAAAACAGTTCTAGAACATGTACACAGGCACTTTACACATTGAGATACAAAATTCAATGCAGATCATTAAAAAAAAGATTCAGATGGGAAATTAGAAAAGAAATAAGGAAAAATTGAGAAATACTAAATCAAGAATTTAAACATGATCTTCTGCAGTGCTAACCATGGTGTCTAAAAGGAAAAACAAAAGTGGAGGGAGGAAGAGAGAGAAAGTGAGAATAAAAATGACAGAGAAGTTCCACCATAGAGGCAGACTGGGGTGGGAAACTGGAGGAATGGGAATTGAAAGGATATGAATACCGGTGAAGGATTCTATGTTGGAAGTTCTGTGACAGAAACTCAGCCATAAGCAACTATTTATCTCTGTATCTCATGGTGATTCAATAAAAAAAAATTTTTTAAAGAAAAAGAAAAGAAAAAATTACAGTGCTCCATTTTCTGACATTTATCCACCAAGTCCCAGAGAGTAGTGACAAATTCTGAAAATGCTTCTACACACAGCTTATTTTTGTTAAGAGGAAATAGTAAAAGAGCAGTAACATATTCAGAACACTAGCAACCACCGTCTCACAAGTAGTAATTTTCTTAGTAACTGTCTTTTATTACTTCTCTTGCTAATCAGACAAAACATAGAGAACCCAGAAAAGGGTGTCCCCAAACAGTAGCTCTAAACCACCTAAAAGCTTTCAATGACATATTACTGAAGTGACTGAAAGCTCTTTTTCAACTTCCCTCTTTAGTTTGATTCAAGAATCATACCTTTGCTCTCTGCATCACTGAATGCTTACATGGATAGTTTTTTTGGGGAAAAAATGATTCTTAAAAACCTCCCTCCAAACCAACCAAAAGCTTAAAGATACTTGTCCTACAAAATTACTTAGATTAATCATTCTGACTTCACAGAAGTCATATATCTTTAATATTCCAGATTTCAGATTGTTTGTATTTATAAACTATTCATTTTTAAGTATCCAATTGGAAGAATATACTGGTAGGGGGTTTTGTTTGCTTTTGTTTCTGGGTACAGTGGTAGCTACTTCAAAGGCTACACCTGGCTCTGTGCTAGGGGTTTGCTCCTGGATGTTCTCGGGAACTCATGTAAACAAAGCTTGAGTTTGGCCTTTGAATCTATATCTCTGGTTACTTTAGGGGAATTTTAAAAGAGGTGAAAGGATTGAGGTGGTTCAAACAGTAGGGTATTTGCCTTGCAGACGCTAACTAGGAAAGACCGTGGTTCGATCCCCCACGTCCCATTTGGTCCCCCAAGCCAGGAGCGATTACTGAGTGCATAGCCAGGAGTAACCCCTGAGCATCAGCAGGTGTGGCCCCAAAACCAAACAAATAAACAAACAAACAAAAAACCCAGAAAGGATTGTATAAATGTATTTCTTTGGGGAAGAGTTATACAGTAAGATTTACATATTCTTCTCCATTTCTATAGGAAGTCTTCCAAGTTTAAATGGTAAGATTTCACCTCCTAGCCACCTAAGTTAATTTGGAAGTCATACAAAATTTGGCAACAGCAGAAGGATTTTGAATACGCAACGACTAAAATTTAATTCAGTCAAGGGGGTCAGGAATATGAACTGTTTCAGTAGCACTCAGCTGTGTTGAATGTCTTCAGCAAGCAGAAAAATTTCATAAAGCCCCACTTTAAAAGCCTTTTATTCTCAATATTTCATTTGCTTAACAATTCATCCAAATGGAAGAAAGTGCAAAAACTAACTGAAAAAATTTTCACTATCAAATAGATTTCATATAGAATTGTATTTTTGTTTTTTTTTCTTTTAGAAGTTCTTAATAAAAAACAGAATAGAATAGTTGAAGTATATTTAGTATGTGAGCTCTTCCTTTCAATGGGACAAATAATACAAAGAGCAAAAATTATCCAATATCATATTAGAACTATCAATGGGATTAATTGTGAATGATTCAAAGAAAAAAATGTGCAATTTTATCCAAACACTTTAAATCGACTAACATTTAATTTTAGTTTGCTGTCTACCATGTATTCTTCCAGTAATTACTTCTTTATTTCATAAATGCATAGTACGCAGTTTGTTAGATGAGACTTGGAAGGATAATTGATTCTGTTTTCCATTTCTATGAAAACAGTAATTCTGATATTTGAATATGAATAAAAAATCATTCAGGTAGTTTAATTAAGGTCCCCACCTCACAAGGTTTCAATTCATTGTGCTTTATGTGAAAAAAAGCATTTTCATACAATCACTCACCCAACATTCGGTTTCTGTATTAGTTTCCTGATCACAGAAATTTAAGTACTTTTTAAAAAAGATTTCCAAGGGCAGGATGAATCTTCTGGTACCCCAGTCTAGGTTTTTGTGTTTGAATGGTCAAATATGTTTTCTTTGATACATTATAATGATTAGTTCAAAGCACCTTAGAGCACATTAACAATCTAGATCAAATAATTTTTATTAAGAAACTGCAATATTCTGTTGAATAGTTTTATCTCTTAAAAACATTTCACAATTTTTTGAAATAGTTTGTATTTGAAAGCTAAATATTTTACCCTTCTATCTCCTCCTAATTAATTTAACTAACAGGAAGATGTTGGGTCACACCTGTTTGTGTTCAGGGTTTATTCTTCATAATGCTTAGGGCATTATATGCAGTGCCTGAACTCAAAATCTCAGAGTCTTACAGATGCAAGATAAGTGCCTTAGCCCTGATACTGTGTTCTCTAATTAATTTTTTAGTGTCAGGGGTCAAACCCAGGATCTCACTCAAACAAGGCAAGTGTGCTTGCTTGATCATTAAAAGAACATTTTTACTTCTTGTTTCTCTCTCTCTCTCTCTCTCTCTCTCTCTCTCTCTCTCTCTCTCTCTCTCTCTCTCTGTCTCTCTCTCTCTCTCTCTCCCTTCCTCCCTCCCTCTCTCCTCTCACCCTATTTTTGGAACCACACCTAGTGGACTCAGGAGTTACTCCAGGCTCAGTCCTGAGGTTAACTCTGGGTAATTAGTACTCAGGGGAGTAGAAGTTGCCAAGTTGCCAGGGACCACGCACAGGCCTCTGTATGCATAGCAAGTGGTCAGCCTGTTGATCTATCACTGGAACACAATCATTTCGCTTTTAACATTTTAATTGCTTTTAAAGGTTCTTTAAACCTTTCTGGAATACCTGATTATAAACTAAAGCAAGATCCCTTGGGAAGACACACACGCGCGCGCGCGCACACACACACACACACACACAGACACACAGTTTTGATCTTGGCAGTGATCAATTAGTACTGGGGATTTATTTACACAAGCCTCTTGCAGACAAGTATGCACTAATAGCCATTAAACTATGCATCTTTAATTGATTTAAAAATCAGCTAAACAATCAGCTAAGCAATATCCTCTAAAATTAAATATTTGTAATGCATACAAATCTTTACCCTGCTACCCCAAATTTAATTCTTTCTGTGCAAGTTTTTCTCTATAAACATCAGTATTTTAAAATACAAAATACACACAGAGAATTACCTATAAAGAATGTAAAAAAAATTTCTGGAATTTTGACAACTCCAGTAAGAATAAAAGCAATAAATATAACCAACACAACTACTAACTTATGCAAAGCCTGATAAAGAATGCTTCCTAAGTAAATTAATGACTAAAAATGTCTGCCTCCAGCTTTATTTGAAGAAGCATTTTGTAATAGTGCCATGCATATATGTTAGAAATCTGATTTTTCCCGCCTGAAGCAGCACAAATTTGCATTTCATGGACAACAACTACCTTTTATATTATACTCTGAAATTATGTAAATCCTAAATTCAATTTTGGAGATGTTTCTGCAAGGACAATAGTTCCGTGCATTTAAAATTTAAATAAGATTTTTTAAAGTTGCAAAATAAATTTATCTAGCAATGAATTTATTTCTTGACATTAGCCTAAAATGGAGGCCTAATCTAGGTATTTCTCTATAAACAGTTGATCATCTATCTGCTCCTTGGTCTTTTTAAATAGGAGCCAAATCCAGCAGTGCTTGAAGGCCACCGGGGCTATACTGGGTAGTACTGGCAGTCAGTCTTGGGGTAGAAGGGCATAAAGTTATGGGGGACAAATCTAGGCTATGCACTAGCCAGGTATGTGGCCTATTAACTGTGAATCATGCCAGATCCCTTAACATGTTTTTACTATTATATCCCTATTCACTTTAATGTCCTACAGCTAATTTTCCTAGATAACTAATGATATATTTAAAATACTAAGCATAGTAGTTGGAAAATAGCTAAGTGGCTGAAACACTTGCTTTGTGATTGAGAGGGATATTGAGATTCTTATGGGAGGGAGGTGGATAAACTAGTCATGGTGGAGTGCTGGATTTATGCCCATGGGAAGCCATAATTAGTGGTAATATAAATCACCAATCCAGTCAATTATAAAAATTTACACACACACACAAACACACACACACAGAACAACCTACCTTGTAAACTTAAGACTAAGATTGTGCACCCCAGTGCTAACCACATGCACTGATCATGATCCTGGCAACTCTGGGCTCTGCAGTCCTGGTCCCCACAATTTTAGCTCCATCAAATGCAAGTATGTGTGAGCACTTCAGAGAAGGGTGCAATCCTTGGCAAGTAGTATAACTAAAAAGATATACAACATGCCACCACCAAATGGGTGAGCACCACAAATAGCATGACTATGTGTGTCTGAGAGTGTGTGTGTTAGAGAGAGAAAGGTGTGAGAGAGAGAGAGAGAGAGCCTGTCATCAGAATAACAACATAAACAGAGTTAAAAGAATGAAGAAATAAAAATAAAATAAATAAACCAGCAGTCCAAAACACTACCGCAGCCATCAACAATATTAACTATCACAATTTGTTGACTCATATATCTTCATTTCTAACAAAAAGATTCAAAAAAGATCAGAGTTAGACTTATTAGGACCAGAGAAATAGATAGCACAAGATTATTGCCTTGAAATAAGAGCAGCCACCCCTAGTTTGAACCCTAGTCCCATATTTGAGACTGCCAGTTTCCTGAATAACAAATAAGATGGCATCAGTGACTCTGGATACTAAGATCCAGCGATCTGTAGATGCTTTGAAAAGGTACAAATCAGAATTCACATCTTTTTTGTTTTTATTTTTGGAGCTACATGCAGTGGTACTCAGCGGTAACTTTTGGCTCTGAGCTCTAAAATTACTGTTGACAGGCTTGTGATACTATATTGGATGCCAAGGACTAAACTCAGGTCCATTGTGTGCAAGGCCAACAAATGCCCTTCTGTGCTATTACATAGGCCTCAGAGCCTACTCAGATGGAATTTCGTTCCTTAGAAAAATGTCCATAGAGCAAGGTTAATCTTTTACTTTACATAAATTCAAAAGATTAAAGCATCAATGTAGTAATCTGATTATTAGGGCTATTTTCTGCCAGAGATATGCAACTCATTTGATCTGATGAAAACATTGGGACATGAGAGACTCTCATCCTTTACTTTCAGGACTTTATTTATTCAAGGATTCCTTACACTTTCCATATGAACAGCATATCTAAAGGTTGGATCAACCTAGGAATGACAATCAATAGCAGAGGATTAAAATAGCTCTATGTGTATTTGAAAGTATATTTTATGTGCTGGAAGAGTGGCTTGTGTTTTGTTCTAAAATGGAGACCTATTACCTTGAAAGAAAAAGCAAGTTATTTTATGTTTTTTTCAGATAGGTCTACAATCAAAAGGCATGGGAAGAGCATTTGCTTTGTTTTGCATTCATTTGTTTTTCAAATTTAAATCATTTAAAATACATACTATAGTGTTTGTCTTTACAACTGTAAGGTGAGACCATCTAAAGTACTCTATCCTGTTAGACTAATTTTGGAGGCCTTGCCAAACAGCCTCCAAGGTTTACTTACTCCTTTGAGATTAGGAGGTCCAAGAATTGAAACCATGGTCAGGTACATGCAAAGTAAGTGCCTTACTCCCTTTTTCTGCTGCTTTTGTCATTGTTGCTGTAATTTTAGGAGACACATCTGGCAGTATTCATGGGCTACTCCTTACTCTGTGCTTGGGATTGTTCCCAGAGTAGCAAGGGGGTCATGCAGCACAAGGGATTGAATCTGGGCCTCCCACATGTGAGGCATGTGCTCAGCTCATTGAGCTATCTCTATGACTGCAAAGTAATTATTGTTTCAAATAATTTCCCAAGTTAAATATCTAGTAAAGGACAGAGCAAGGGCTAATACATAATCTCTTTTCTACGGGGAGTCATAAGCAGCGATTATGATTTAGAAGCAACTCATAACTTGTGTTTTGTAAGTGATTCCAGACACTTACAAAAAGATATAATACTAGAGTTGAACCAGGATCATTTGTATCCAACCATTTTCTTCAATCCTTTTAAATATTTTCTAGTTCTAGAACAAATACCTTTTCAAATTTATGAGTTTTTTTTTTAATTCTGTCATTCCTAATGATAGAAATATGAACTTTTGTTTTGTTTTGTTTTTCGGGTCATACCCGTTTGATGCTCAGGGGTTACTCCTGGCTAAGCTCTCAGAAATTGCCCCTGGCTTGGGGGGACCATATAGGACGCTGGGGATAAAACCGCGGTCCTTCCTTGGCTAGCGCTTGCAAGGCAGACACCTTTAGCACCACCTCGCTGGCTCCACGAACATATTTTTATAGCCATCAAGGTGAGGGTTCAGATCATGACACTAACAAAAAGACATTAGGACTTAGAAAAGTAGACTTTGATGGAACATATTAAAAATTAACCTTGACAGAGTAGACACCCCAAATCAAGGACTATTTGCAGTTATGGACCAGGTTTAAGAAAATTAAATCTGCTAAGCCAGACTGAGACTGGCATAGATGAGCTAGGATTAGTAAAATATTCTATAAAACCCTCAATAATTAAAAATCAATGTGGGACAGTGCAATCCCCCTAAACAAAAGAGTTAACCTTGAACAAAGATAATATCCGCCTGCAAAGACAAAATCAGAGTCACCTGAAGTTAGGTTGAACATGGTGTACGTATGTCACAAAACTGTCAGGATATCCTAACCACCATGTATTATGTCAGTATGTTCAGAGTAATTTAATCTAAGGAAGAGTTTAAAATAGGGAAGCAGGGCAAGAATTATATTGTAAAGCAGCTTTGCTCTACTAGACTAGAAAGAGAGGATTAACTTTAAAGAAACACTTTCTGGAAGGGCTATAAACAAAAGATAAAAATAAAGATAAAGAAACAAAAGGTAAAGATAAAGCTTTTCTTTAATTCCTGATGCAATTTTCCTGAGAAAAGAAGGGAAATGGGCTCTCCCCCAAGAGAATTGGGAAGGCCAACTCATAAATCCGATGTCAGAAACTCACCAGGATGTCTTGGTGTGCTCTAACTCTGTTTTCCATTTCTTTTTTTTTTTTTCTTTTTGTTTTTTTTTTTGTTTTTGGGTCACACCCGGCAGTGCTCAGGGGTTACTCCTGGCTCCATGCTCAGAAATTGCTCCTGGCAGGCACGGGGGACCATATGGGGCACTGGGATTCGAACCGATGACCTTTTGCATGAAAGGCAAATGCCTTACCTCCATGCTATCTCCCGGGCCCTCTGTTTTCCATTTCTATACCCACTCACCTACCCCCTTCCTGCATCAGATGAGGTGGGAATGTGGCCCCCATTCCCCCTCCCCTCGCCTCTGTGTAAGAAAAGTATGAAATAAATACTAAAAGCCTGCTTGAGGTTCTTGTGTCTCTTTGACCCAAGGGTCCTCAATGCTTTTCTTTGACTGTCTTATCTCTGGTGCTTCCATGTCTCTGTGGGTTCAAGCCTAACAATGAGTTTAATGTAACTATTGATGGCTATTTGATAATATTTTCTATTTTATCTATTATTTTATAGGAGAGCTAAAAATGGGGGGAGTGGCTATACCCAGTAATGCTCAGAGGTTAATCCTGACTCTACACCCAGGATCACTCCTGACAGTCCTCAAGATGTCAGGGATTAAGCCTAAATCTGACATGTGCAAGGTAAGAACTCTTCTAGCTGTACTATTGCTCCATCCCCCAATGTATACAAATGTTAAATTGAAAATACCATTGTGATATAGAATTGAGATCTAGTATACTCTTAGGTTAAATGTGGCACTTTTGAAGGGTTCACTTGGATTCTTCACAATACATCTATATCTAGCTAG
>PVKC010044487.1:0-11581 GCA_004027635.1 Crocidura indochinensis | reverse complement strand
AGAAACTGTGGTACATATACACAATGGAATACTATGCAGCTGTCAGAAGAGATGAAGTCATGAAATTTTCCTACACATGGATGCACATGGAATCTCTCATGCTGAGTGAAATAAGTCAGAAAGAGAGAGAAAAACGCAGAATGGTATCACTCATCTATGGGTTTTAAGAAAAATGAAAGACATTCTTGAAATAATAATATTTTTCAGACACAAAAGAGAAAAGAGCTGGAAGTTCCAGCTCTACCTTATGAAGCTCACCACAAATAGTGATGAGTTTAGTTAGAGAAATAACTACATTTTGAACTGTCCTAACAATGAGAATATATGAGGGAAATGGAGAGCCTGTCCAGAGTACAGGCGGGGGGTTGGTGGGAGGAGGGAGATTTGGGACAATGGTGATGGGAATGTTGCACTGGTGATTGTTGCATATGTAAACATTTCTAATCTTATCATGATTTGCAATTTTTATGTATAAACATTTCTGGACCTACCCTGATCCTTCCCTGATCAGTGATTGGACCCTACTCTAGGGTGTGACCTGGCATTCTGCCCCTACCCTAGGGTGGTACCTGATTCTAGTGTATAAAACAGAGGTCTGTGAAAGGCTTAGGGCTTTTTGGTTGGAACGGATGCTGAGTCATTGGACCTCAGTTCTTTCCACCGAATAAAGCTGATATTTCCACAAGTCTGACTCTCCGTGAGCTGTTTACCCGCCAATTCACTTCAGAACCGCTGGTTACTGGGTGGTAGACGCGTTCTCCGAGCTGGAGGGGAGAGAACTCGTCCTCCCTACCTCAATTAGCGAACCTCTCCTGGGAACTGATTTCTTCATAGTGATGGGTCGTGTTCTTTACATGACTGAAACCCAAACACAATTATGTATGTAATCAAGGTGTTAAAATAAAAAAAATATGATGCCTGAGCCAACCCCTAGGGAAAAAACTGTATAGAGAGTTCTCAGTAAACTAAAACTAGCTGCCATACAGCCTGGCAATCTCACTTTTAGGTATTTACCCCAAGACAGAAGAAAAATATATCAAAAATCATGTATGAACACCACTATTATTGCAGAACCCATTGCCATAGCTAAGACTTGGAATTAACCTAGATGTCCAACAAAAGAAGAGAGGTTAATAAAAATGTCCTTTAATGCGAATGAATGAGGGAAGTGAAAAGTCTATCTTGAGTACAGGTGGGGGGGGTGGGGGGAGATTCGGGACATTGGTGATGGGAATGTTGCACTGGTAAAGGGAGGTGTTCTTTATATGACTGAAACCCAAAAACAATCATATTTGTAATCACGGTGTTTAAATAAAATCACTAAAAAAAAAGAGATCTACACCAAGCCATAAAAAATTATGTGTACACCAATTATGTAGCTGAAAATCTCAAACCCTGGAGGAGATAGTGAGTCAAGTTCCAACCCTGACAAAACTGTGCCAGCAACACCCACCACCAATACCACTATTTCCACATGGCCCAGCTTCACCACTCAACCACCAAGCTCTGCAGAGATGCCAAATTGAACAAAACTCTAGGCATGCTGGTATTTGGGTTGATGTCTCCAAGAACTTTTTGGAATGGGTGTTGGTACCCTCCCTCCACATACACACACGCCTTCTCATACTACGAGGAGTTCTGGCAGCCAAAGCTACACACTACAAAAAGCCACAGTATCAGTCACAGAATTTGGAATTCTTGAATCTTGCAGTTGCCTATACAGCATCACGATAACTCCAAATGTTTTCAGTACAGTCATCATAATAGAAACAGCAATTTAGATGTCAACTTAGATTCAAAGCCACCTCATGTTCAGAAACAAAACAATAAAAACATCAACTACCACTTAATCATTAGCAAACCTTTTGACAATGACTTAATGATCTTATTGCAAAATATATTAATTTCCACAAATTTTATTATGGTGAGCAATACAAAATATATGATTTCATGCCTGCCAATGTGGGTAGCCTTAGGAATAGCTGAGAATCCTGAGACAGAGATGGAGGGAATTTGACATTGGATTGGTCTTTGAACAAATGTATTATGAGCAACTATGTAACATATCTTCTTTAAATAAAGTACTTTCTAAAAAATAAAATAAAGACTTAACTATGACCAAATAATTGTGGTTATCAGAGCAGAATTTGTGGCCTGGAAGTGTCTTTAGATCCAAAGGACTGTGAATGAGGAATGTTGGCTCTTTCCTGGTGGGCTTGGTGTTGTGGCGACAGTGTGTCCCTAAATTTTGTAAACATTTACACTTTTATAAATCAATATTACCATAACAAAAATATGAATCTTAAAGGGGATAAAAATTTTGACTTCTGTTCAAAATTTTCTCTTTGAAGGCATGCATGCAACAATGCTTAAACAGATTATTTGTTTCCTCTGTCTCATCTTCAAAAAGCTTCAATAACATGGCCCACTGGCATAAAATAAAGGTAGAAATATATCAAAAGAAAACAAACATACATACTTAATTAAAACCGACAAAACTTGAATAGACTATTTCTATGAGTAGTACTGGTTTGGGGAAAAAAAGAGGCATGACCAATAGGTTTATTAAAAAGTGTTCAGCATTATTGGTCATTATGAAAATGTAATAAAAAGGCCAAGATAATAATACTACATACCACTGAGAATGCTCTTTTCCAAAAGTCTGGAAATAGCCAATGCCAAGGGGGCGTGTGCTGGAAGAGAAGCCTTATTCATTAGTAGTGAAACTGTCAACTGGCTCATCATCTGTAGAAAAGAAACTAAAAATTAACTTCCATATAATCCAGCAGTTTAACTCCTTGATATCCCCCAAATACAAAAAAAAAAACATTAATTCATCAAAGTATGTGCACAACTGTGTTCATAATAATACCATTTTCAGTAGCCATGATCTGGAAACTACCCAACTGCTCAACAAAATACAAGTGGATAAGAAAATTTGCAGTGCATATGAACATAGAATACAACTCAATTATTAGAAAAGGTGAAGTATTCTACTTAAGCATGAATCTAGAGTGGTAGGCTTTCCTACTGAGTAATAGGAAGTTCTCATGCTATGTAGCTAGGAGGAGAAACATAAGAACTAAAATATCTTACTCATATATGGAATATAAGGAAATATAGCAGGAATATACACAATGCTCAATGAAAGCAAACAGAGAAATTGCTAACAAAACTAAGAACTGAGCCTATCAAGGACATATAATTGGGGTGTTGAAAAGAAGGACCATGAACACTGGTGGACATCTAGTGACTATCTGATGGTTAGTATGATATAGCAACACTTTAAGTATAAACCAATAATATTAATACTGTTGTAAACCATGATACCTAATTAAAAAAATTTAAGTGTCAAAGAAATAGTACAGAGGTCAAGGTATTGTTTTGCACAAAGTGAGTTCTGGTTCAATTCCCAGCCCCACATATGTTTACCACAGTACCACTAAGACTGGTCTCTGAATATGGAGGTACGATTTAGCCCTTATCATATTCATGTGTGCCTCTAATAAAATTTTATCTCAAAAATAACTTTTATTAAAAGATTTGAATTTTAAATAAATTTTATAAAATTAAGATTCTGCCTTTGATTTCTATTTTTATCTTGAAATTAAAATGTGTCTTCTTTTAGCTTCTACATATATAGATTTCTTTTAAAAATAATTCTTTCTGAAAATTGCTGACTTTTGTTCATTTTATACAGAAAAGTACTGTCATCCTGGCAAAGAGGCAGCTGTTAATTTGGAATATTTCTTGAAGCAGAGTATCTCTCATGTACAAAGGTATTTACCTATAGGCTTTATTTAGTCAAAAAACCCTTCTTTCTAGGGGCATGTACATTCCCAGGAAGAAAAATAATGTTTTGATGAATATCTGAGAGTATTCCTTAATTTGAAAGTACTTAAAACTTAACTTGTTGAGTTTACTGTTTTATCAAGAATAGAAGTTGGAATACCATCTGCTTTAGCTTATGGCTGAGTCCCTTGACCTGGTTCAAAATGTGGGCACCATCTTGTGATGGCAGCCATCACTTGGACATGTTGCTTCACCAAAGTCAGCTTTTCTCTCTTATAACTTCCTATGTAGCTCCTCTTCCTTCCCTGATGAAACCATATGGAACACAGTAATTGACTTCCCAGTTGTCCTGGCCCGAACTACACTGTGCATCATTTCCCCCTGTTCAATCTTCTAACCAGGTGGCAGATCAGCACTTAGAAACAAAATCACATTCTCTTCTTTTCCTTGCTTCCTTCATTTCCTCAAACTAAATCTCAAACTGTTTTTAAGGTTCCTATAAATGCAATACTGAAATGCTCCAATTACAGCTTCCCAAGTAAGTAACTTTGTGCCAGGAAGCAGAATAAAAAAATCATTTTGGCTTTCTATGCTCCAAAAAAGAAGCCACAGCTGCGGGTCCTGTTACTCTCTGTGGCTACTGATCGCTCCAAATTGAAAGACTGTGCCACAAACCTCACAGTAAATGTGCAGGAGGAAGCCTGGGGCTCTATTAACCCAGGGAGGCCTGCCAGGCAAGAAGAAGGTAATTTCATGCATAGACTTCAAAGACATCTTGACTGTTTAAGATCTGTTTGCAAGTTCCTATGAGTGTAGTGTTCTCAGTCCTTAGATATGACTTACCTATGTAACTTTCAAATTTCTAGATTTATTATGAAGGTTTGAGCAATCAAAAGCATATGCGTAGATTCTAGTCAATGATTTGTTTCCCATTTTATTTTATCTTAGAATAATGTATGGCTACTTTCTGGGGATAGATAAACCACAGACATTCACACTCAATGCTCAAGTGCTTCTCAAAATGTTCTCTTTCCTTTCATGAGAAAAAAATTCATAAAATTAATTTTGTTCCAAAAATATAATTAAAAAAAAAAGGAATTGATTTTGTTCATCCTCCGGCCCTTTTCTCCCTAGGATTTTCTGTGTAGCAAAAGAATCAGAGTCAGAGTGGCAAGGTTGCCATTGATCTATTTGGAACCAAGTTAGTGGAAGACAAAACACAGTCTACTGCCAGAGAGGTTCCCACAGAGGCAGCACAAGTGGTACCAGGCAAGGCAGAATCCCTTGACTCCTCTCATCCTTTTTTGGCCATCCCAAAGCAGAGCTAGTTAGGTTACCAATAGTTCTACTTCTACTTACCATTTTCTTCCTGTGTATGCATTTTGAGTTGCCTGTCACCAAGGCAACCAGGAGTGGCCCTTTGTCAGTTAGCTAAGCCTGTCTCAGTTGAGTGTGGGATGCCGCAGCATTCATGCCTACTGTTTTTAAGGCAGCAAACGTAGATTTGAAGTATAATGCTTCTTCCTATGTCATCAACTTCTCCACAAGGATTCAGAAACAATTCCATTTTCTCTAGATGAATTAATTCACTTATTTGATTCTTTTAACAAGACTTTCACCTTCCTGTAGATTATCTTTACAATCAATCCAATGCATGTATTTCAAAATCAGAAAGGACAAAGGCATAAAAAGTGTGGACTCATACACATGTTTGTTCTTGATCACTGACAAAAAAACATGTGCACTCTGGTAGGAAAAAAACAACTCTCAATAATGATGCCTCTGGCAATTTTATTTTTGGGGAGGACAAGGGTCCAACAATACTCAGAACTTACTCCTAGCTTTACACTCAGAAATTACTTCTAGTATGCATGGAACGGCCATATTGTTTGCCAGGAATTGAACCTAGGTGGACTGTGTGCAAGGTAAACACCTTTCCCATTGTACTATCATTTCAGACTCTACATTTTGTCTTAAATAAACTACAGACCATTATATCAGTAAGCCATCTGTAGTAATGGAGCACAATTCCTGGCAATATTAGGATAGTTTAGCATATTGCCCCATGTAACACTTCTTTTTATCTATACTCTTACACCTTTGGTAATTTCTCATGGCCAAATACTAGATTTTTCCCTTAATATCTGCCATTAATATGCATGCTAGATTTCATCAAATCCTGTGGACTCTATTTTCAAAATATATCCCAGAAGTCAAGAAAGTCTTTCATTTCAACTGCTGTTAGCTTGGCTAAACTCATTATAACCCCTTTTCTGAATTATTTCAATCAGTCTTGTTCATTTCTATTTGGGTTGCGTATGTTATGTTCTCAACATACCTTCTACTGTGGAACTCTTACAACTGACATTTAAGATGCTCAAATCCCTTCAGTGATTTGCTATCTCAGTGTAAAAAACAAAGTCCTCAATGACCAGAAAGATAGTAGAGCAAGTAGGATGCTTGCCTTGTCTGGTGCCTAGCTGGGTTTGATCCCCAGCATCATATAAATATAGTCCCCAACTCCTTTCAGGAGTGATCCTGAGCAAAGAGCTCATAGCACACCTGGGTGTGACCCCAACATTAAAATAATAAAAAATTAAAAATAACATTAACAATAGATCTACTTGGTCTATGACTTTATTTTCTATACCCATGTGTCCTTGTTCTAGTCGATTTTTTCTCTTTGAAGATGAGAACATCCTGTTTTCTCCTCTAAAAAAGATTTTTTAACCACATTAACCTTCTATATGTCTGATTCCCTGGCCTCCATAGCATCTTAACTAGACAAAGAGAAAGGAGAAAAATAACTTAATAGGAAAAGGGAATAAATAATCCATTTTAAAAGCAAACCAGTATCAATATTTAGTTACTATAATACATTTATATTTAGAAAACTGTATATAGAAGGCAACTAAAATAAATAATATTGTCTAGACAATAGGAAAAAACTGAGATTAGAGATCTGGAAGGGAAAAATAGGCAGAGTGAAACCCAAAACATGAATTATGAGTAAAATATAGAAACTTTAAGAATATCAGTCAGATGTCTCGATGGCATGAATTCAGAAATTTCTTTCCGATCTCTATCAGCATTGAATTAGATAACTACATCTAGTCATTTCTATAGTTTTGACTGTTTTATCTGGATAAACCTTTTCTGTGTTGGAAATAGAGATATCAAATAATAACAGCAAAAACTCACTTTCCCACTTATCCCGAAGGATAAGCTAGGATGTAGTGATTCAAAGGTTAGATTGAGAATTAGTATATATTTTTTAACTTTGGAAAAAATTTTAAATTCCCCTATGAAACACTTAAAAGAAAAGATGAAAGCCCTTTTCTGAGTGGGAAAATAGTGGTTTCGGAAATATTTATTAGTTCACAGAGTTCTGTTGGCTTATACGAAAGTTATTCCAAAATGAAATCCAAGTGCTCATTCTCTTCCTCTTCAGAGATACTAACTTAGAATATTCTGGAAATAAAGCAGACCAGAAGAACACCATTTTATCCAAATATTTATTTTAGCTGAGTATCCCTAACCAGAATAACTAAAATATGTCTCCAAATTATTTGAAATTTTTATTGCCTGTCATTATTTTTTGTATTATTTATGTATGTACTTCTAATTTATTTTGATTTGGAACCATATATGGTAATACTTCTGACATTGTTGAGATATTATGTTACAGTAGGAATCAAATCTGGGCTTTCTACATGCAAAGCATATGAAATGAGTGCATATCCTTTGTACTATTTTTCCAACCCTTAATTGGATTTATGAACTTATTTTGTAAAGATGGTCCACAGTGTAAGACGATATTGAAATTGTTTAAATAAAAGCTACCATTTTGAATGCAAATCTTTTATTTTGTAGTTCTTACTAAAAATCAGACTTTATTTTTGGTAAAGGTCATTTGGACAAGTACTTTTAATTATGCAGTAGCACAATTGCCCTTGAAAATACTGCTGCCTACAATCACTTAGTCATATAAATTAAATGCATGATTGCAGCTTTACAAAATTAGACTTTATTCCTTGACATTTCTATTCACAAAATAATGTTTTTATGAAAGGTATCTTGCTTTATGTGTACGTGTGCATGTGTGTGACAAGCTGAGTTGGTTTGTGACAAGAAAGAAGAAGACATATCACAAAAATGACGTCTTTAGCCTCATGTGGGAGGCTGGATCATAAGAAAACTAGATGAAAATCTGGTCACTCTGCTCATCTTTTGTCAAATATTTTACTAGTTTCATCCCATGGCTCTTTTTTTCTTTTAATTTTTTGCATTTTGGGCCACATCCGGTGACGATTAAGGGTTACTCCTGGCTATGCGCTCAGAAATCGCTCCTGGCTTGGGGGAACCATATGGGAATCTGGGGAATCAAACCTCGATCCATCCTGGGTCAGCCATGTGCAAGGCGAATGACATACCACTGTGCCATTGCTCTGATCCCATCCCATGGCTCTTATGAATCCCAGTGGGATATTAACCCGAAGACAACCTGTGTCATCTGAATAAAGTTAATGTGGAGGTTCTTAGTGTGGATAAAGATTGACATTCTCTGTGCTCATTGACATTCCCCCTCTCTTAAGTATGGCCCATTAAGTTTGAATATTGGGAACTTCTGTTCAAAGGTAGAGGAAGATAGATCTGACTCTGGAACCTGGTGACGAGCCATAATTAAGTCAAGAAACCTGTGAATGGGACATTTTCAAGAGTTCTAGTAGCAATGTTGCTCTTCCCTGTCAAGAAACAAATAAAACTGAGTTTTAGGATCATTAAATATTCCTTGGGAATTTCCAGGAAATGTTTAGGAAGGAAAATTCATTAAGCAAAAAAATGGATTCTTAAGATTCACCAGATAGAATTACAGAATAGTGATACAGGGAAACTTTTCCCTCTAAAGACCAGAGAAAAGTTAGGGTACTCAATCTTGCAAACCTTGCCAAGTTCCAACTCTTAGGGTCATAAAACTGCCATGTATGAGCAGAGGACAGTAACAAGCAGTGATTCTTCTAACATAGAAAACTCTTGTCCAGGGATAAGGTCACTGGGACAGATGAAGTTTCTGTCTCAGTAATTAGAGACAAAGTCATTTTTAACTAGTTTAGGGGAGTTCTTTAAAATATGTAATTCCATTTCCTTATGTCAGGAAAGCACCTCAAAAGGTAAATAAACAGCATTTACCTCCTTCTCTCTTAACTGGTAAATTATGCAAAACCAGTCTGCACTGACCACCCAAACATCCCTTGAGAATGCATCACAAGCACTCCTATTAGCCTTTCTGGAGGGTACAATTTATATGCTAGCTTCTAGACCTCTCTGCTCCTGATCAGTGACTGGGCTAAACTCTATGCTTCCTGTGTAAAATCAATTGTTCCCATGCTTAATTCCTTGGCTTTTCATCTCCAGGCTAATGCTTAACTAGACCATTGTTCCACATGACTAAAGCGCTCTCAAATCAAGCAGTCCTTTTCATCTCCACCAGGACACACTCAACTACGCATCGCAATCCTCTGTGCTCATGGTCTTACTGATTGATGTTTGGTTGAGTTTGTAATTTTCTCCTTAAACTTCATCTTTATAGAAGCAGTGCCTTTCCAGAAACAAAACACCCCTGCAAGGGATGAGCCAGAGGATATATTGAGAGGCAGATGATATTCTGTTCTAAAAGTTGCCCCTGCCCTTTTGACTCAGATCGATTTTTCTTGGCTTGAACTTATGAATGCAACTCTCTTCAGTTGGGCTGTATTTCCAAATGCAGATGAACATGCCTGAATCAGGTACATGTATGAAATAATCCAAACCAGGCTGAGAGTGAAACACATAGTCTGGCAATCATCTACCTTGTATGGAGAGCCAGTTGCCTACCAGAATGGTCATTTTTTTTTTATTGAGCACTGAGACCACCCCCAGGTGGTTGGAGGAGTAAATTACAGAGTAAGAACAGATAGTTGAGGCTATCATGAACCTGTCCTGCCCAGGATTACATGTAAAACAATCTCTGTTTTGTGGTAAAAACCAAGTTGTAAACAAATAAATACAAAGAAACAAGGAATGATCTTTCTTTTGGGTAAAATCAAACATTGGAGGAATCTTTTCCATATATTGGTAGTCAATATACTTCAGGCCCTTCAGCCAGGTCCAACCTTTAATGTAAAAGCAGAGTAAATTCTGATGGTCCTGAGAAGTATGAGGACTTTTGGTTGGGAGTATAACTGTAAAACTCTTTTGTGTTTGTTACGAGATGGTTCGAAGAACTGAAACATATGTTTTGATCACCAGTGTTACTGATCCCCATCACACTGATTGGAATATTTAACTATTCCTTAGTAGGAATACTAGGAATAGTTTGCAGTCCCAGCAGGTGTGGTCCAGAACAAAAAGGAAAGTATCTAATATTTGCAATTTGTAATATTCAATGCCTAAACACAAATATCAGCACTTTTGTAAACCAACAACACAACAAAAAGACAACATCAAGGTGATTCAAAAAAGAAAAAAATACCAAAGTCAAAGTTCATGCTAAATATATTTCACTAACAGAGCCAATGCTGCTTTAAGTATTTTTCTCTGGCCCCCAAATCTGTAAACTATGTGACTGAATGCATCTATTAGTTCATCTATAACTTACTATAAAATTTTGTGTCTTTTCTAATAAACCTCTCTTTTATGAATGACTACCCAACAAGGGGACCGCTATGATCCTGCTAATCAGGCTCAATCTCATGAACTGGTTAATCGTGTATTTTCAGATTCCATATTGCATTTTTCAAAAGTACAGCCATTACAGCCTCACCACTAGATCTACCTTGGAATAAACCACCTGAATATGTGTATGTTCCCTCAACATGTAAAATGATAAATTTGGAGTATAATCTCTAAAATAGAAATATCAGAAAGTGTGTTCTGTTGCATGGCATTGCAGAAAAAGTCAAGGACATCTAAAATTGCTTTTGAATTTGTTGTGACTGAGTCAGGGTAAAAAGAGGTCACAGGAAACAAAGCTAAAAAGGTGTGTTTTCTTATTTGTGGTTCTGCTAACCACAGGAGTTTAATATGCCTGGAAGACATGTGTGTTCCAATTGCCTGGTTTTTATTTAGAAAGACAAGAAAGACAGGTTTGTGTGAGCAGCAAGACTGATCTTAGGAGACTAAATCTAGGTGACAGCATAGAATAGCAGTGAGAGTATCGGGGATCAAGGTCATCTGTGAGACCTTGGGCAAATGAGACCTTGGAACTATCCTGGTTTTCTAAATCCCAGGTAAAGGGGCCAGTATAATAGCACAGTAGTAAGGTGTTTGCCTTGTACATGGCTGACCCAGGACAAACCTTGGTTCAATCCCCAGAGTCCCAGTTGGTTCCCCAAGTCAAGAGTGATTTCTGAGTGTATAGCCAGGAGTAACCCCTGAGCATCACTGGGTGTGACCAAAAAAAAAGCATTTAAATCCCAGATAAAAAGCAGGAGATAACAATAATAGCATTTGTGTCCTTGATTCATAATGAACATTAAAACATCAGAACTTAACATATACTACTCATATAATGTTCGATAATATTAATAGATACAACAACTTGGAGCAAAAGTCGAATAATTTTTTATCTCAAATGTTTCATATTTCTCAAAGAGAAAATATCTCTTCCTTTTGACTTTAAGCCTAGCTAGTTCCTTATGATATTATTGGTATAAAACCATGAAAACAATAAAATTAGCATTTATGAAACTCGGATAAGTCTTTTAATAGACTTGATATTATTTTTCAAAGGCCTAGTGGACTATAGGCT
>PVKC010044486.1:0-11589 GCA_004027635.1 Crocidura indochinensis | reverse complement strand
TATTGTAGCACTATTCACAATAGCCAGGCTCTGGAAACAACCAAGATGCCCTTCAACAGACGAATGGCTAAAGAAACTGGTACATATACACAATGGAATATTATGCAGCTGTCAGGAGAGATGAAATCATGAAATTTCCCTATACATGGATGTACATGGAATCTACCATGCTGAGTGAAATAAGTCAGAGGGAGAGAGAGAGACGTAGAATTGTCTCACTCATCTATGGGTTCTGAGAAAAATGAAAGTCATTTTTGCACCAATCCTCAGAGATAATGGGAGGAGGGCTGGAACTTGCAGTTAACTTCATGAAGCTCACCACAATGAGTGGTGAGTGCAGTTATAGAAATACCTACACAGAGAACTATCCTAATCATATTCATGAATGAGGGAGCTGGAAAGCCTGTATGGAGTACAGGTGGGGGTGGGTTGGGAGGGAGGGAGATTTGGGACATTGGTGTTGGGAAAGTTGCACTGGTGAAGGGGGTGTTAAAAAAAAAGTTATAAAAAACATATAACAAAATCAAAAAAGAAAAGAAAAAATAAGGCCTCCCAATTCTTACCACAGGCTGTGTTCTTCACACTGACTGTATAGAAAGAGGAGGTACAGTAAATGCACGCCATATACACCTCAACCTAGACCCTTTCCTGGTCTGTATTGGGAATTTGGGGACAAAAAAATAACTTGTATCACTTTTATAATCAGATAGGAAGCTATGTTCATTGATTTAAAAGGTTTATGTAGGGGCTGGAGCAGTGGCGCTAGTGGTAAGTTGTCTGCCTTGCAAGTGCTAGCCTAGGATGGACGTGGTTCGGTCCCTTGGCATCCCATATTGTCCCCCCAAGCCAGGAGTTATTTCTTAGCACATCCAGTAGTAACCCCTGAGCATCAATGGGTGTGGCCCCCAAATAAACAAACAAACAAAAATGTTTATATATCACCACTAAAGCACCAAGGGGAGAGTAAATGATCATACAAGGAGTCTATAGTTAATCCCATCACAATATACTTCAGGGGTAGAGAAACCCTGTATCTCATAGGCCAAGGGAATTCTCTCTATAATATCCCCAATAGTTACTGTGCCTATGCAGGGGGAAAAATAGCACAAAATAATCATTTTATCCACATATATATTTATTGATTGACCAATTTTTTGATGTCTTTATTTTGGTGTAGATATTGAAGCTGATGTCTCCAATTTTATTTTATTTTATTTTATCTATATCTTTCTTTTTGCACTCCGGCATGGTTTGATTTTAGAAACAAGACTATTGTGGTGCTTGTCTTTATTGCTGTAGTGCTCACTGAATATTTAATTTGATATTTCTTTCTGTATTGTTGTTGTGTTTCAATTACCTTTTTCATGTCCTCTCTCAAACTGAGGTTGAAAGCCTCTAGGAGGACTCCGCCCACTTTTAGCTTATTGATATTTTTAAATTTTTTTATTTTTTAAATTTTTTTACCCCATTCTATTGCTTTTATTTCCTTCAAACAAAACCATATAGCTCGAATTATCTAGCTCCGACTCTCAAATAGAGGGGGAAACAAGGGAGGGTACCAGGACCAAACAGATATATGATCACTAATAGTAAGCTAAACAAAGAGGGAACCACCTACTCCTGCAGCCCAGGAGGTGATAGTAGGGGGATATGGGTTGCAGGAAGGGAGCTGGGATGGGGGTATTCCCCTGATTCAATGCTAATATGTACCTAAAATACTCCTGTGAAAGATATGTAAGCCAATATGATCAAAATAAAGAAAAAAAAAAAGGTTATGTATCCATTTCTATTATCCCATTTCCCTTCAACATTTTGTAGGCAAGTATGTCTGAAGTAGCTCTGGAACCTAGAGAAGAAACACTCTTCTAATCTCTATTTCCTCTTCCTCACTACAAATCAATATGCAAATCTCCTTCCTCCTAATTTAGCAGAACAAAAATTCTCTAAATGAATGTAGACCATTACTATACTGAAAATCAGTGTAATTGCATAGCCTGTTGATTTGGCAAAACCCAATTACCATAAGCTGAGCCAGTTTAAAAGTAGGCCTTTATGACTTCAGACCCAAAGATCTATTCTTGTAGTTTCAGTTCATCATTCCAATTTATAAGGTTTCTACCACTCATCTGATAAACTAATTATACCTAGGTTTTCAAACAAATGTAAACTTGGTATAAAGAGTCTTATATTTCCTTATAAACTATCAATAAAAATGTAGATCAGAAAATTTTTACTTCAATGGTCCATTATTAATGAACTTACTGAATTGTTGAAGCAGATGCAATCCTCTTATCTTTATTATCATACTGAATAATATTTTCACCTATCTATGAAAATAATATCCTGAATGACTATCCAAACTACTTTGCTGAATTCATGTTAAATGAACCATTCTCAGAAGTCCCTGAAATAAAAGAAAATTAATTTTATTGCTTAAATTTCTTTCTGGAGAACACTAACTGTTTTTGGTAACTGCTTCATTTTCTAAGTGTTCCAAATAATCTGTTCACTAAAGAATATATCCAGAAATCAGAAACTAACTCTTGAATTTTCTTTCGTTTTGTTTGAAGTTACAATCATATTTGCTCAACTCCATTCTTCATACATATATTATTTCTATATATAGAAATATTGGGGTAATCAAATTCAAAAATCAATATTTGAATAACAATATACATCATTACTTGAAATTACTAGTGTGATTTCATCTGGATGATGGAACTTATTTTAAATACTCAAACATCTATGTACTTACAAATAGTTAAGTGTTTAAAATAAGTTTTAATGGTGTTGGAGAGATAGCACAGCTGTAGGGCATTTGCCTTGCATGTTGCCAACCCGGGACAGAACGGGATTCGAATCCCAGCATCCCCCGAGCCTGCAAGAGTGATTTCTGAGTGCAGAGCCAGGAGTAACTCCTGAGCGCCATTGGGTGTGGGCCCAAAACCAAAAAACATAAAACATCATATATATTTAAGGATATATTATGTCTCTTTTAAGGATGATTTTCATTCCATGTATATGCTTTAATACTTTTGGATCTAAAGAAAAATTGTAGTTGGAGATCTTTAGATCCTTTATTTAATACCTAAAATTTGACTGTAACAAATAGGCTGATAATGTATGAATTTTATAATCCTACTTTCACAGATAAACGTTAAAAGATCTAAGAGTCCAAGGTTTAAGTTAGAAACTCAGAGCTTCTCAAAAGAATCCCTCTTGCTATTCTGAGACTTATTTGCTCCAGGCAGTCATTATCTATCTATCTATCTATCTATCTATCTATCTATCTATCTATCTATCTATCTATCTATCTATCTATCTATCTATCTATCATCTGTCTGTACCTAAAATACTCCTGTGAAAGATATGTCTGTCTGTCTCTCTGTCTCTCTGTCTCTGTCTGTCTGTCTGTCTGTCTATCATTCCTCAAGTCAGACATACAAGATTGAGTCACACTTAGAAAGCCATTACCCCAGAGAAAGGTAAATAAGAAAGAAAACTTTCAATTTTTGAGGACTGTTTTGTAAATATTTTGGAGCATGAACAGTAGGATGTGCTCCACTTGGTCATATAAACTTGCTTATGGACCTGATCTGGGTTGAAGTTGAAGACATTTTCCTCTTTTTCACTATGCATTCATTTTAAACTTTGTTTCTTCAATAGTTCATAATTACTTCCTTCATAAAAAAGTGGAAACATTTTTGCTTTTAGAATTGTATATTTTGCCTCTTCTGAATGTTCTAATCTTGAATATTTTTGTGGATTTGAGCATTTCTCCTGCATTACACAATATCATGTCCCTCTGTCCCTCTTTCAGCTATTATGTCAAAAATCATGTCTATCATTATGTACAAAGATAAAGGCAACACCATTTACTGTTTTCCAAAATAGTGAACACACTGTATAATAATTAAGCATCAAGCTGCTAATCTTGTCTTACCATTCATCAACCTTATCAGGTTATCTAGCTACATTTATTGTATTATATACAATAAAAATATGCCCTGCTATCTTCACAGAACTTGATAAAAATAAATAGGAGAATGTAATAGCAATTTTTGTGAACCACAAAACATTAGTAAAAGAAATTAAATTATTGTGGCTCCTATAAACTTGTTCACTGTACAAAAATTTGGCTACAATTCCCTACTCACATATTTTGAAAGCATACTTTGCAATCTTATTATAAATTATATATGTATTCTTACAACTCATGGATATTATTTATTGCAATCCACATAAGCTATGCTATATGTAAGTTGTTTTATTGGCTCTTTATTGCTCTCAAATACAAACTAAAATAAGTCAATAACAAAACACATCTAAATAGAATAATGGATAGGGGTATTATAAATAGTACTCTAGGATTGTACACTAATTTCTCCTGAGCCATATGTATTGTTTTTCATTTATATTAAAAACATTATTTTAAATAAGTTGTTTAAGTTACATTTTTCTTTCTGTATTTGTAACTAAATTAATTATTTAAAAAATTCTTGATAAAAGTTTTGTCTTTAAATATTTTTCTTTAATGCAAAGTAGAATGAAATTCTATTTTCCAGGGGTAATCATTCTTTATAAATGATAATGGAATAAGCAAATTTCAAATACTAATATTAATTTACAAGTGTCTTAATATGAAGTCTAATTTCTTTGAAGCCTGACTACAAACTAAAGGGAAAAATGTGCCTGAGAATATTCTTACTTTTCTTGTATCTAAGCAGATGACTGAAATTTGCCCAGAAGTTTTCTTTTCTTTCTTTTTTTTTTTTCTCTTGCACCACTCTTTGCTTTGCACTCAGAAATCCTTCCTGATAGGCTTGGGGGACTGTTGTATATGAAAACATTTCCATAAGATTATTCTTTGCCTGTTGTCTCACCTTGACCTTCCAGGTAGGGGCGCTGTTGTGAGCGGAATAAATAGTTTGCGAAGTGTTTGGGGTCTTTTGGAGAGTTTTCTGGCTAGTTCGAGGTGTTGTTTGGAACTTGCAGCAGGCTGACAATGAACTCACTTCGCCCAACCTTAACCCTCCTGTCTGTGTGGATTATTTGCTGCGGATAAATATTACCAAGATATACCACCAAAAGGGGACTCGGGGATGGGAATCAATTTCTCATTCTGGGAGCTCTTTGAGGATACACAAATAACCAACAAAGGAGTAAATAGGACCCCACAGGTGGGGCAACAGGGGACCATATGAGATGCTAGGAATCGAACTCAGGTCCGTGCTGGGTCTGCCACATGCAAGGAAAATTCACTTTTGCTCCAGCCCTGAAAAGTTTTCTTAATTGCTACTTACATTGGATGGTGTATATTCTGAATAAAGACCATTGCTTTGTCATCTTCATAGTACTAAAGCAAAGTAACTTTATCTTCTCATTTCATTCATAAGCCTCTATCTTGGTCAGACACAAATCATGCTATCTCAGGCATAGTTAATTTGATATTATCATCTGACATTGATATAATAAGCATTAAGAAAATTAATAATGCACAGTGTTTATATAATCACTTAATCTAGGAAAAGGAGTCTATTTTACTATGGTCCATTAACATCTTGGATTAATGGGACTAGTTTGCTAAGATATTACCTACAGTGCCCCCTTTGTGTAACAGTTGTCATAAACTGTTAAAGCTCTACACTAACAAATGAGGCCTAGAATAAGTGAGCTGGTATTACATGTTAAAACTAAAACATAGAAAAATAAAATAAACAAGACCTAATTAAAACATCAGTATCTTTTTGTATTAGTACTAATAATTCTAGAAGATAAAAAGAGTTTAAGATGATTGAAATCTAAAATACTTAAAATTATATCCCAAATAAGTTAGGCAAGAAATTCGAAAAAAATCCTATATGTATATAAAATAGCTGGGTAGGAGTTTATTTTAAAAATAATCATTAGTTGGTGATATATTATGGGGATTAAGACACTAACTAGCCTCAGTCTGGGCACCGAGGCAGGAATAAAGAGTGATCTAGCCTCCAATAAATAACTAATTACAAAAGTTAAAAAATGTTAGAGAATTGTGCTTGCTTCGGCAGCACATATACTAAAATTGGGACAATGCAGAGATTAGTATGGCAAGGATGACACGCAAATTCGTGAACCATTCCATATTTAAAAAATTAGAGACTATATATTTACTTACCCCTTTTTAATATAAATTTTGTTTACATTATATGGTTTCATATAATGGTTTATAAACAGAAGAAAATGCTAGGAAATGACTGCATGCAACCACTGCCATGGAAAGAAAATTTCTTAATTAACCTACAAATTCTGTAAATCATTTATTTTCCAATTATTTTATTAAATTTATTTTTTACTTATTAATAAATATAGGATTGGATGGCTATAAAATAGTCTCACTTATTTTAGCTTACAGAGGTCATTTTATATGAAGCATTTCACTGAGCATATCTCTAAGAAAATGTTTAATGTCTATTGTTTGTTTTATACATACATATATAGACTCGGGCCAGAATGGTGGTGCAAGCGAAGCAGTAAGGCACCTTTCCTGCTCTAGCCTAGGATGGACTGTGGTTTGATCCCCAGCTACCATAGTGTCCCCCATGCCAGGATCAATTTCTGAGCTCATAGCCAGGAGTAACCCCTGAGTGTCACCAGGTGTGGCCCCAAAACCACTATATATATGTATATATATATATGTATATATACATATATACACACACACATACACACACACACACTACTTAGTGGTGGAGATACCCTCCATGACTATAAATAGCAGAGCAGGTTGGGGAGGGGAACAATAGAGTGCTGAGGATTAAAGTCAGATTAAACTCTGGCAAAGCATGAGCTCTGAAGCTATTTCCTTGACCCTATTTGCATCTTTCACCTTTGAAGTTAAACAGATACCTCATGCAACCTTTTAATTTATCCAACTTCTAAGGAAGTATAGGGAATATCAGGATTTTTTTAACTTGGTTTTCTATGTGGTTCCCAAATGATTCCTCATTATTACTACAATACATACAATAGAAAGTATACTTATCATTTACATATTAGCCACTGAAAATTAATTGTACATTTTAAAGATCTTTATTTCCATATTAGATTGGCATACTAAAGACGAATTAGATCATTGGTCTTATAAGAAGCACTTTCCTTTGGTGAATGGGTTAAACTGCTGCTGTCAAAATGAGTATAATTAGCCCTGCTGATATGCAAAGAATTGCTCTGTCAGGAAATGTCACTGTCATTGAGTGCTATTCCTTGCCTACATTCAATTTTCTGTCTGGTTCAGAAAATTTTAATAACAGGTTGGGATTCACATATAAAATTTTAACCAATTTTCATAAAAATACCTTATTTCATTTCATTCTGCTCTCATGTAATTTTTGGTTGTCATAAAATAAGATACTAAACACATTTTATTTCCTTAACTTCCATTGCCTTTTGTCCTTTGAAGATAGACACAGTTCATTTTGTTCTCTTAGTTATTTTTAAATGCTTAATGGAAGTTTAAATTTCACTGAAAATGATGAAAAGAGAGAATGGACAGTGAAAAGCAAAATGTTGAAAAAATAGATATGAGCTCTATACCCTCCCATATGCCTTAGAAAAAAAAAGACTCCTTTAAGCACAGGTGTCCAGAAAACATGAACCTAATTGCAAAATTGTAGACATTGACTTTATTCAGAAAACATCTTTGAATAAAATTTGTTATTAATCATAGCCAGGTATTGTTAAGACATGCTGATTCTTTTATTACATAACACATTTGAGTCTAATGTTAGAATCTGCCTTGGTTTCTTCAAAGTATTTTGTAGGAAACTCAAAGTGTAGAGGGCATAAGTACTGTTTTAATCTTTTCCTTAGCATAAGAATAGCAGAGATTGTGGATTTGAAAAATTGGTTGCAAAGAAGACATTCCTTGCATTAGGTCAATGGACACAGACGGAGGTCTCCTAAAAGCAGTAGTGTATCAATGGAATACTATGCAGCTGTCAGGAGAGATGAAGTCATGAGATTTTCCTATACATGGATGTACATGGAATCTATTATGCTGAGTGAAATAAGTCAGAGAGAGAGAGAAAAACGCAGGATGGTATCACTCATCTATGGGTTTTAAGAAAATTGAAAGACATTCTTGCAACAATAATTTTTAGACATAAAAGAGAAAAGAGCTGGAAGTTTCAGCTCACCTCAGGAAACTCACCACAAAGAGTGAAGAGTTCAGTTAGAGAAATAACTACATTTTGAACTGTCCTAATAATGAGAATGTATGAGGGAAATGGAGAGCCTGTCTATAGTACAGGCGGGGGGTGGGTGGGGAGGAGGGAGATTTGGGACAATGGTGATGGGAACGTTGCACTGGTGATGGGTGGTGTTCTTTACAAGTCTGAAACCCAAATACAATCATGTATGTAATCAAGGTGTCTAAATAAAATATTAAAAAAAGCAACAGTGTATAATTAAATTATGCCAAGACCTTTAGTAAAGGAAATCCTAAAAGCAAATATTATTGATAAAGAAATATAGGTAAAATTGAAATAGTGAAACACAAGGTGGTGGAATATTGGTGGGCTTATTTTCTGGGGATAGGGGACTCCTGGTAGCACTCACAGGTTATTATTCCTGGATCTGCACTCAGACATCACTTCTGACAGACTTGAGGGGCTTGGGATGCCCATGAACAAACTTGGGTCAGCAACATGCAAAGCAAATGACTTACACTGCACTATTGATATGGCTCCCAACAAAATGGTTTTTTTATTATTATACAAGTAAGCATTGGAAAGTGGGTGGAATATTTTTTGTGGTTTCAAATGCTCATGGTGTCATGACTCATGGTTCATATAATCAATAGAATACATTAAAATTTTGAGCAGAAGAGTTATGCTTACTCAGCAGTACTCAGGATCTATTCCTAAAATGGTTCTGCAGAATCAAGTTGGGCCTCCCTGTCCAAGTTCTGTGCTCTAGCCCTTTGAACTACCTGGCCATTTGAAATTTTATTTTATCTGTGTGAGTTTGTTTGTGGGGGGCACATTCAGCAATGCTCTTCCCAACTCAGAACTATTCCCGGTTTAATGGTTGATTGTGTCTCCAATGGTGATCAGGAACCCAGATAGTTCTGGGGATGGAATAGGGTAGACCATAGTACCTTAATCTTCTTAAAACCTTTGGTTTGGAATTTTAACACAAGAAGATTAATGTCCAGCTTATGTTTTTCTTTTATAGGATTTACCACTAGCTCTGCTTGGAGGTTCAGACCCCATTGCTGGAAATCTCTGCTTATTGGTGTCAGACATCACCAGGCCTATACTTTTGAGGAGGGTCTTGTGATTGAACTCTGGGTTCAATACCATTTAATTTATCCTCCTAGTCCATTCTTGTTCTTTAATGGAAGAACTGACTGATAAACTATTGTGATACCTACATTTTGAAGGAATGAGAATAATTCTAGTTAGGGGAGGATTATATAATTTAATATCTATCAGAAACAATTATGAGAGTGAATTATTTTTTGTTTTGTTTTTTTGTTTTCAACCACAAATGGTGATGCTCAGGGGGTTACTCCTGGCTATGTGCTCAGAAAACGCTCCTGGCTTGGTGGACCATATGGGAAGCTGGGGGATCAAACTGCTAGCACCTAGGCTAGCGCCTGCACCACTGCTTCAACCCTGAGAGTGGATTATTTTTAATGATTATTTTTTAGGTAACAATCCAGCCTATGTGGAATGAAATAGGAAGTATAATCATCGGTAATTAGAGAGTAAGGGATATTTTATCTCCATTTCTTCTTATATAAAATTATTAAAAACATTGTTTAAATTTACACATTTTCCTGCTTATGTTAGTTTCTATACTTTTTTGTGCATTTTAAGCTCCTTCCTTTATCTTTTTCATGATTCTGCTATATTTTTGCCTATTGAGGCTGTTGTAAATCCTGAAATTGCCTCAGGGCAGCAGCTTTGAGATGTTGGATATAGGTAGAGTGGGGTCAAACAGTGTCCTTGTCATTTGCCATTAAGCTGAATAACTACAGATAAAGTGCAAATCTACAGAACTCAACTCAACTTGGTGGTTGATTTTTTTTTTTATTTTAGAATGTGGTCAGTTGAAGAGAAAGGCTAACTAAAGAATATCTATCTACATGATCTAAAATTTCCATTCCCTATTGAGGATTTAAAAGTTAGCATGGTGGCATGAACAATTTGAAACAAAAAAAGATAACAAAATCCTTACAATGTGGAGAAAGTAGCATTCTCGAAGAAAATTCACTAGAGCATACAGAAATAGATTTTTGTAAGCATTTGCTTTGGGTTTTGTTGAGCACTTAAACATGCTTTTTGGGTTGAAAATGAAAAGCCTGGTTTGAATGATAATAATTCAGTGACCAAGAACTGAGGATAATGAACTGAGAAAAGAATGTTGAGATAATAAAAATGCAATTGCAGCTAACATTCAATTGCAGAACCTCAGTTTTCCTGAGAAGCATTGACAACATTGTCTGCCACAGTCATTCAATGAGTGATACACAGAACAATGGAGCATTTCTGAGCATTAAATTCTAGATAATGAGGAATTAATGCTAGCAATTTTAAAGCATTAGTCATTAACATTAATATCTAGAAAATGGCCATTCACAAATGACATTAGAATAAAAACAATTTGGAATAACATATAGGGATGGAGAAATAGTACAGTGGACAAGGCTCTTGCCTTGCAACTAGGAGACTGAAGTTCAAACCCCAGCACACCATATGGTTCTCACTAGTCCCACAAGAGTGTTCCCTGAGCCAGAGCATGCATTATTTTTCATGAATGAAACTTTAAAAGTTCAGATTAAAAACAATGTAATATTTTGGAAAGTTTTTATTTAAAATTTATTATAAACATTAAATTAACACTAAATTCCATTTGGTAAGTTTAACAGACATTATTTAAATCTTACTATTTCAGTAACTAAAATACTTATTCACCATTATAATCAAGATATTATATGATAATTATAAATCATATGAATAATAAAATATTACCAGTATTGACATTTTTAGAAGGAGTAAGATAAGGATAATTATAATTAGAGAGAGCCATCTTCCCTTTTCCTTGCTTTTTCCTAGAGAATGTTATGTATTGAACATTCTTTTTTTTGTATTTTATTTGCTTTTATATTTAGTACTATAATCTTCACTCTTTCTACTATAAGACTGTATTACTCCCATTATAGGAATTAGCCTTAAACAAACACAATTCCTTGCTGGAAGGCCAAAATTTGAGCTGCCCGAAGTTAGGTGAATGTGATGTATGTAATGTCACAAGTCTATCAGGATATCCTAACTGCCATGTGTTGCTTATTTTTCTCAGGAGCAACATATCTCAGCTGAGTATAGAGTTTAGAGACTGGAATCAGGATATGGAAACAAAGAACTAAATTCACAAACACTTCCTGGACAGGTTGTAAATAAGAGATAAGGGGAAAAAAACACCTCAGCAGCAATTACCCAGAGATAAGAGGGCTCTCCCTCAAGACTAATAGCCCTGAAGAACATGAGAATAGGGAAGGCAACCTCATAAACTGGATGTGTCAAAAAAGCTCATGAGGATGTC
>PVKC010044485.1:0-11587 GCA_004027635.1 Crocidura indochinensis | reverse complement strand
GGGATGTGGAGAGAAAGGAACTCTTATCCACTGCTGGTGGGAATGCGGTCTAGTTCAACCTTTATGGCAAGCAATATGGAGATTCCTCCAGAAAATGGAAATTGAGCTCCCATACGATCCAGCTATACCACTCCTAGGAATATACCCTAGGAACACAAAAATACAATACAAAAACCCCTTCCTTACACCTATATTCATTGCAGCACTATTTACCATAGCAAGACTCTGGAAACAATCTAGAACACCACCCACAGAACCTATGAGGGAAATGGAGAGCCTGTCCAGAGTACAGGCGGGGGGTGGTGGGGAGGAGGAAGATTTGCGACAATGGTGATGGGAACGTTGCACTGAAGATGGGTGGTGTTCTTTACATGACTGAAACCCAAGCACAATTATGTATGTAATTAAGGTGTTAAAATAAAAAAATTAAAAAAAACTTAACTATCAATAAAAAACAAAAAGAAAAGAAAAAAAAGACATTATTGTAATAATACCCAGAGACAATAGAGATGAGGGCTGGAAGGACCAGTCATAATATGAAGCTTACCACAAAGAGTGGTGAGTGCAGTTAGAGAAATAACTATACTGACAAATAGTCTGACAATGGTAGTGAATGAGAGAAATAGAAATTTTGTTTTGAATACAGGCAGGAGTTGGGGGTGGAGAAAGATGGCAACATTGGTTTGAGAAGGTTGCACTGGTGAGGAGAGGGTGTTCTTTTTTATAACTGAAATACAACTACAAACATGTTTGCAATCATGGTTCTTAAATATAAAGATACTAATTTTAATTTTTAATTATAAAATAAATAAATAAAATTTTAAAAATCTGCAAAACTTTCCCTCTATTATCTCTCTCAGTGTCTCTAACCTCACTGTTTACCTCTGCATCTACTAAAATAGCCCTATTTCCACTATTCAGAAATAATTGGGCACGATAGCTTAGCAGATACATGCACTCAACCTAGGTTTGATTCCCAACATCACATGTTTTCACAAGCACTTCCAGGAGTGATTCCTGAACACAGAGCCAGAAATGAGCCCTGTTCATAGTTGGGTGTAGCCCTAACAAAATTCCCATTTTCCAGTGAAAAGAGTTAATGATAGTTCTTTTCCCATTTTTTTTTTCTTTTTGGTTTTTGGGCCACACCCAGGTGCTCAGGGGTTACTCCTGGCTGTCTGCTCAGAAATAGCTCCTGGCAGGCACTGGGGACCATATGGGACACCGTGATTCAAACCAACCACCTTTGTCTGGATCGACTGCTTGCAAGGCAAACGCCGCTGTGTTATCTCTCCGGGCCCTCTTTTCCCATTTTTCAAAGTTAATTAGTGGTCTTAGTTAATGACTGTCCATCAATAATTAATGATGAGTTTATTGATTCATTGATTAGTAAATTATTCCTAGTATTTAGAAATAGCTTTTGCACTAGACTATGTGGATGAACAGTTACTAGGAGGAAATTTGTTATGGAAATAGCCAGAGCTCCCGTAGAGTAAATCCTGCCCTCTGAATAGACCACCCTCAGAAAGTCAGAATGATGGTTTAAAACCTGATTCTCCTCCTTTACCCACTCAGGATTCTATAATAAGGATTAGATACTTAGGATTGTATAATAAATCTGTCTTTCATTTCTGACTTCAGCGAGTTCTTTTATCAACTCACATATTGCCACCAACAAATCTACTCCCAGTTAGACTCCTGACCCTCATCTCTTCTTTCTCCAAGTATGTACTCAGCCCATTGTGACATCTTCCTGGTGCCCATAAGTAATTTTATATGGGGAAATAGTGAGTTTGACACAGGGGGCAATGTGATATTAAAGCAAAATGCTACACTGCAAGCTAGAAAATTGAGTGCCACATGCCAAGAACTGAAGCAAAGAAATGAATTTTTTCAAAAAGCAAGGGAAACCAGTTAACTCCTTGATTACAACCCAATAAACTGACTTGGGGAAATTCTAAACATGTAAGAGATTCTCTCTAACACAATAAAAGAATAAGAACATTGCTTAATATAAGAAGCTTATGGAATTTAGTAGTCACAGAAAATGATGCTATTTATATATGTTTTAAGAAAAAAATTACCCCTACACTATTACTTTTATATTAGTTTATAAATTTATAATTGTATAAAATAATTGTACAAGTATATAAAAATGTAAAAATGTATAAATGCATGTATGTTCAGAGTATGAATTTCATATTGACATAAATGCAATTTACATAATACAAAATTAACTATGCCAAGGAAACATTTACTTTAATGTCAAAAATCTATAAGTTGGAAGAAACATGGGATCAGCATTATCAGCATTAGCAACGAATACTAAAGAAATATTGAAATTATTAAATTAATCATGAAATTGTTAAACTTAACATAAAATTGCTAAAATAATAATAAACTTTCTCTCAAATATTATTCCACACATAACTTTATCAAAGAATACACTTGGGGAGGTCGGAGCTATAGCACAGCAATATTTGTTTTGCACCTGGCCAACCCAGGACGGAGCAGGATTTGATTTCTCGCACCTCATATGCCTTCCAGGAGTGATTTCTGAACACAGGAACAGGAGTAACTCCTGATTGCAGCCTGGTGTGGCCCAAAAGGCAAAAAAAAAAAAAAAAAAACTCACACACTTGGGTCAAACTTCCTTACTTTAGTGTTAAGGGGAGAAAACATCAGAGATTTAAAAAACTAGATAAAATCTAGGGGTACAATGCAATATTTCTGTAGGTGCTAGATAATAAACAAACAGAAAATTTATGACCTTAATGATAAATTATTCTGATCATTCCATGGAATATATTTTTCATCTGAGAAAATTTGGATATATTTCTTGATGGCATTAATAACTGAAGAGTAATTTCATTACTTTATGTAGCTTGATTAAGTAGCACATTTCTGTAATATATTCAGAATATTTAGTGGTTGAACTTGAGTTCTAAAATATTATGATGATTTTATGTGTTGGGAATAAACAGCAGACTTTTTTCAAGACTAAACTATGATTTGAATGCCCATTCTAAAACAATTTTATTCTTTTCTAACACTTTATTTTCTTAAACCATTCAAGAAAATTGATAATAATGCATTATTGAATATACTTTAAAGTAAAAACATTTCCGAAAAGTGTAAAGCTTTTGAATTCTGACTTAAAACAAAGCTACATATCATCTGCCATTTATTCTAAGAAATAGTCTTTCTGTTTCAAGACAGTCATAGTGTGCCTTGAGCATAGGCTGCCAATGAGCCTGTTTGCTCCACCTGTAATCTATGAGCTCTGACCTCAGTTTCAATCATCCCCACACTGCCTGCCTTGCTCCTAACCCTCCAGCTCTCTTCACATTGCCATTCACTTCCTAACTCCTCTCCTTGCTTCCCAGTTGCCTCAATACAGTAAGGCAGTAGCTAAAGTAAAATTGGTGAAATGTCATAGGACAAGGACAGAACTCTCAATTACATTGCTCAGAAAAGCCAAAGGAAATTTTCTCCCACTGAATTCTTTATACTGTGAATCATCATCCCTCCCTCTCTCCCCACTTGGTTCACACTTTTCTAAGCACAACAGCCACATGGTTATTATTTAATGTGTAGATATGCTTCTGTTTCACCACTTTTCAGTGCTAGTATTCTTTTTTCTTTTTTTTTTTCTTTTACTTTCTGCCATCCTGGTGGTGTTCTGGGTTAATTAACTCTTAGCTCTGGGCTCAGATTTCACTCCTGGCAGAGCTCAGGGGACTATATTGGATATCAGGGATTGAACTTGGGTGGGTGCCATGCAAGGTAAGCTCCCTCCCCACTGAAAATTCCCTTTCAGGGCTAGCTTTCTGTCTGGAAATGCGTTCCATGGATCCTCAAAGTTCAAATATCATCTGAAGCCAATCCTGACCTCTAAACTTCTCACCTCAAATCCTTCTATTTTTTTCAAGTACTTAGCACTTTGTAATATTACTGAGTAAATTATATACCATAATTATTGTAATCCTCTGCCTATAGAAAACACTTTGTAAAATAAAAGCAGTATTTTCTTCAGAGTATATTGCAGACCTATATATAATATATAGTAATATATAATAACTATTTGAGAAATGAAAAAGGTACAGATGTGTTCAATCACCTCTAAATTTTTTTCCACTAGGGCTGGCAATATCCCAAATAGTAGAATACATTTTCTTTTTTTTTTAGGTTACATATGATTTTTTTAATAATTTTTATTATGATCAATGTGAATTAGAAGTTTTTCACATTATATTTAAGGTATATAGTAATAGTGAATCAGGACCATTCCCACCATCATTGTTGTCCTCCCTCTACCCCTGTTCCCAGGACCACATAGAATGAGTCAGCTGTAGTGGTGGTTGCAACTTCTTGCCAGGGCATGAGATGTGGGAGTGAGAGGGTTTCCTTTCACTTTGGAAGCTGGGTGGTGTCTTATTGGGGCAGGAAGTCGGTCTCAATATCTAATGGGTTAAGAAGTGAAGGTAAAGATGGTTAAATAGGGAGGGATAACAGATCAGAATTGAGGGGACTAGAGGATAGAATGAGTTCTGATGGGGGAGGAGAGATAACATATGAGGGGCTATCTATCATATAGGCATGGATTGTTTACATTATAGATTGGGAAGATATAGAGGAGTCCACTGTATACAAACTCATGCCCACTTATAGGCATACATTAGAGAACTATTCATAAGTTGTTGTTGAAGGTCTGACCCTCATAGAACGGGTCTGAGCACTTAAGAAATAATTGATTTAAGAAAAGACAAATAGGGCCCAGAGAGATAGCACAGCGGTGTTTGCCTTGCAAGCAGCCGATCCAGGACCAAAGGTGGTTGGTTCGAATTCTGATGTCCCATATGGTCCCCCGTGTCTGCCAGGAGCTATTTCTGAGCAGACAGCCAGGAGTAACCCCTGAGCACCTTGGGTGTGGCCCAAAAAACAAAAACAAAAAAAAAAGAAAAGATAAATTATTAACTAAAATCTAGGTTAGGAGAGAAAGGCATAAAAAGAAAAAGAAAAGAGAGAGAAGAGGGGAAAATAGAGAAAAATAAGTTAAAAAATTTGGCTGGCACCTTGGAGTTAGAAGGTTTTCCAATTTCTAGGCACTTCATCAATGCCAGGTGTGAACTCTGCTAAAAGAATCTTTCAGAGTCAGATTGTGAATGGAGCAATTTAGGATAAGCATGATTTTCATGTCTAAAGTACAAAGCAATATGGTAGTGAACCCTATAAGAGGTGTCTACCCTACGTAATATTGTCTGCCATGTCTTGTGCATCAAGTTTCCTTTCTTAAACTAACAGCATGGACTTTATGATGTAATAGTAACATAGATTGAATTGAAAAAGAAGAGAAGGAAATAAGCAGAAAGAAAGAAAAAAGAAAAAAAGGAGAAAGAATAAAGCAATTTGCAAAAATGTCCTCCATGAATGGGACCTGTAACATAAGTATGTGGTGTACAGTTGTCTGTTTCAATGGTCTCAATGGTTATAGATTATAATCTACGGTTATAGGTTTTAGGTCCTAATAGGATTCATAATCAAAGGGAAATGGTTAAATTGGACTATTTTATCAAGACAATGATAATGAGATCTGTATATGGTATCTAATTTGATAGAGGGCCTAAATTACAAAATTAATGTGTCTACCTTATATCTCCATGAACCTCTATGGACAAAGAAGTTGAAGAATTATAATCTAATGCAATCAAGGCATTAAAACATATTGATAGTAAGCACTGCAGCAGGAATCCCAGCCTTCCAATCATATTCTGTACCTAGTTCTATGTAAAAATACATTAGATTATTACAAGACATTGTAGTGAGTTGATTGAACACCTATTCGCTATAAACAGCTGTCAAACACATTTTCTAACACACTCAAGACTCTGAGTCTAATCCCTGTTATCTCTGAACAGCTTTACTATTTATTTAGGTATATTACTAAAACCTGAAATAAATCTCAAAAACTGGGCTAATAAAATGCTAAGGTAATAAATGACTGTATTGATTTAAGGCCTTTAAAAATTGGGCTCAAAACTAAACCTGTCATAAAAGACAGATGAAAGTGAAACTTTGAAAAACTGAAGAATTTAAAGAGCATTCTAGATCAACCTCAAAGGCTCTATTGCTAAATATATTCCCTTTTATCTCCATTCCTTATTAGTGAGTAGAAAAAAAGAATGAGACCTGAAATGTCCTCAAACTTAGTGTCCTGTAGAATCCTTTGTTGGAAATTAATTTTTTTTACTTATGATAAAAAGAAGAACGCAATATTTTCCTCCTCTTTTTGCAGAAAGCATTCATATCTCCATCTTAAAGGTATTTGAGCAAAAAGCTTAGAATTAAAAGTGATCATCCAGGTTTGAAAAAATATGTGTATTGTAACTTCCTTTCTGATTTCTTTTCTGCCTCTGCTGATCGCCCTGAGTACTACCCTTGTAGCTGTGTCTCTTTTCTATATAAAACTGATTGTTTCTGGGCCCAGAGATTTGACTGGTTGCTAGAGTACCTGCCTTACATTAGCAGGGCTCTGAGTATGATCCCTGACAATATCCCCATATCACCAAATCTGACACATGGCAATTATGATGTAAGCATCAATTTGGGGTTGAAAAAATTGGTTTGCTATATGTTAAGTCACTCGATTTCTGATTCTCCAGGTGCTCCAGTGAAATTTTTTACTTTTCAGTTTTTCTTCTGATAGTTTTTCCTAGGACTTTTTCTAGGAGTCCATTAGATTAACTTAAATGTTCTTATTCTAAGGAAAAAAATCCTGATAATAGCCTGAGTTTTCCTCAGTACTTTTCCACATCTTTTTCTTGTCTTCTAATTTTCAGAATATAGAATAAGACAGGTAAAAAATATTAATTTCCCCTAATTTTCTTTAAAATGCCAAACTTATTTTATTTCTTGTAAATTTCCTGACACAGGAGAAAACAGTAAAAAAAAAAAAAAGTATTATGGCAGTGATAATAAGTTGGCTTATTGAAGCATACCCTTATGCAAAAGCTAGTCTTATTAGAATACCAAAAGATTGTATGTTTCACTTTCAATTATTCTGAACCACCTCACAGATAAGGTTAGAAAACAAATAAACCAATTCTTTTTACTTAAAATTTTTCTGCACAAACCACATCATCACCAAAATGCAGAAGCACTTAAATTAGAGGATGTGCTTAAGTTTCAGCCATAAAATGCACTTGGAAACCCAAATATTAGCATGTTTGTAATCATGGTGCTTAAATAAATTGTAAAAAAAAAAAAAAGTTAGATGATGCATTTTTATGAGAAAAATCGTTTACAATCTCTGATCAATTTAACTTTGAAGTTTTAATTTGCACAAATTTACAAATTTAATGACCTAAAACATTATATCAAATTCAAGAGTGGAATTATACTCGTGAACTAATTAAGGAAAGTCCAAAATCTATCTCATATTCAACTGAAAACCTTGTATACTGTCAAGATCTTAAAGTTATTGCTGAGCTGTCATTCACAGGTCAAATATGCAAAATTACATCTAGTCCCTTCACCCCCTCGGCCTTCTAGGAGTAATTTCTGAGTACAGAGCCAGAAGTAACTCCTGAGTGTCACCAGATGTGGCCCCAAAACCTAAATAAATAAAACAAATAAATAAATAATCCACTGATGTAAAGCTGGGTAAGTCCAAAATTGTCCCCAAGTTGGCAGTGAAAGAGGTTCCCTACTTTACTTTCAAGTGGAACAATTAGGCCGAAGAAAAAAGACCAAGATGTCCCAGACTTGAGATAGTTTAGAGACCAGTTCAGGCTCTTCTAAAGTGGGACACTGAGGAGTTGAGTGCTTTGCTGAGCAGAAGGTAGATGGAAAAAAGTTCCTGGAATCTGTGTTCCAAGGTAGGAAACACTCGAGACAGAGCAAGAAATCCTGGGGAAAGAAAAGGCAGAAAAAAATGTGGAGTTATACGTTCTTAGTCTAGGTGAAGTCCATCTAGGCAGTGACCTTTGGATTAATAAAACTCAGATACCACTGTCCTATATTTCCCTATCCCTTAATAGGTCAAGACACTTGATGGTTAACAGAAAGCATCATCAGCTCTAGAATGGGAGAGTGAAGAAAGTTGGGGACCAGGCCCTCATCCTGGGCAGTTTACAAAAGTCCAACACCTACATATACCCTCACCCTAATAATACAGCAGCAAATATCATAGTAGTGATAGAAGCAGATTAAAACAACAATAAAGTTAAATGAAGTCAGAGAACTACATACTGGAAAAATAAAATGTCTTCAAATATCTTAATTCCTGAGCCAGTTATTTTTAAGGAGGAAATATAAAATATAAAACAGATGTTAAAATAATAAAGTACATCCCAGTTTGAGGCCTGGAGGAAATATACATCACAGAAGAGAGCAGTTCTCCAGACTCTAACCTCAAGGACATGGGCAATAATAGCCCATGACCTCTGTAGGAGACTAAATTGTGCATTCCAAAAAAATGTGAAAGGGTATAATAGAACTCAGAAAGGCAAGTCAATATGATACAAAGGAACTAAGAAATAGAGTCAGTGAGATTCAACAAAACTCAGAATTTAGGGGCCAGAGCAGTGGCGCAAACAGTAAGGTTTTTGCCTTGCAAGAGGCTGAGCCAGATCGGACGTGGGTTTGATCCCTGGCATCCCATATGGTACCCCAAGCCAGAAACGATTTCTGAGTGCATAGCCAGGTGTAGCCCCTGAGCATCACTGGGTGTGGCCCAAAAAAACAAATAAACAAACAAAAACCTCAGAATTTAATGAGCTCAGAAATAAAAATGAACAGGATAGATGCAGAAGCCACAAACAGAACTTGGAATTCCAGAACTGCACAGCCACATGACTAATTCAACTTTTTTTTTTATTATTACTGTCATCCCTGTAGGAACATACCAATTTATGTGCCAGTGTGTATCTGAAGCCATCTTGTTTACTGTAGAAGTAAGGAGAACCAAAATGGCTCAAAAAGAGAGAAAGAAGCCAGAGAGTTAGCATAGTGTTCAGGTCCTTGCCTTGCAAGCTGGGCTCTGATTTGATCCCTGGCACATGGCTCCTTGAGGTACTCTAGTATGGGGATCCAACCACCAGGCAGTTCTTTGGAGACATAACCCACTATTCCTCAAAGGGAGAAAGAAGCCCAGCTTGCTGTCAACTATCCATCACTGAATGTTCACTAAAATCCTACCAGTTTTTTTCCTATGTGAAAAAAAATGTATTAAAACATGTCTTCTGAGTTTGTTTGTTCAGAAGCAAAACAAGTAACTAGCAACAAGAGTTTTTTAAACTATCTGACAACAACTTAATGACCTCATTACAAGATACAATAATTTTCATAAAGATTTTTGTTGCTGTGCTTTAGGCTTTTTTTTTTTAATAATTTCTCTTCTACTTACCTGGATGCATTATGTTCAGCTATGTCAACTATGTAATAGCTTGCATATCCTGAAAGACTTTCAGATATGAGAGTGAAATAAAAATTTATACAAACAAAAATTGAAGGAATTTGTAGGCATAAAGTGTTAAAATGGTAAAAAAAAAAGGCACTCTCCTATCTAAATGGAAAATAAAAAGTCCAAAAATTTATACAAAAGCAGAAAATAAAATGATAAAAGTACTTACATAACTACAATAATCGCCCTTACTGTAAAAGGGCCTTACTAACTAGTTGCATTTTTTTAAATATGCTGCTTACTAGAAACTCACTTGAGTTACAAAAACAGACAAAATGAAGTGATGGAAATTAGTACTCTGAATCAATGGAGAATTCAGAACAGCAAGAACTTATATATTAGACTTTCAGCAAAATAGATAATAGAGCCAAAGAGATGGCACAGGGGTTAAAACTCTTTTTATGGGTATGGGGTCAACCCCAGGTTGATTCCTGGTACTGCAAGTTCTACTGACCACTGCCAGGAATGACCCCTCAGCTATGTATGGTCCACCCCCCAAATCATAACAAAAGATAAATATGGAAAATACAATAGTAAAGAGGTATAAGACAGAACTTATTAATATTTGTAAACGCACAATAGCAACAAAATATGTACAGCAAATATTAATAGACCTAGGGGCAAATGATAGTAGCAACAAAATGTTATAAGCCAATTACCACTGCACTTACAGTGATAATTAGATCACCTAGAGAGAAAATTCATCAAGGAAGGAAACAAATGCATTAAACTAGCAAACTAGATTAAATAAACAATATACTTAGAGAGCTTTATAATCCAATATGCAGTATAAGTTTTAACTACTCACAGTGTGGTCTATTTAATAAAAGTGTTTATACAGGGACATAGATAAGTCAATATATTTGCAAGTAATAAAATCATCTCAAGTATATGTAAGATCATAATGCTTTAAAACTTGAAATCAACCAAGAGGAGCAAACTGCAAATTTGAGGTGAATAAAGTACATGCAACTGACCAACTATTGAGTCAAAGAGATTATCAAAGGCAAAATTAAAACTACTAGGAAATAAATGAAAATAAAATTCCAATAATATGATGCAACAAAACAAAAACAATACCAAGGGCATAGCTTCAGACTTACCTCAGGAAAATGCAGCAAAATGATCCAATTTATATCTAAAAAAATTAAGATAAATAAAACAGGTAGAAAATCTAAAAAGCTAAAATCAAAAGTTGGTAGAATTAAATAAGTATTAAAAAACAGAAACCAAGAGCTAGATATCAAAATGACGACAAAAATGCCAAAGAAACCCAAATGGTTCTTTAGGAAAATAGATAAATCATTAACCAAATTTGAAATAGAAAGAAAAATGCAAATATATAAAATCAGAAGTTAAAGTTCAGAAATATTGCTAGATATAACAGCAATACAAATAAATACAATAAAACATTATGAATAATTACATAGTGAAAGCAATTATACAATATTCCAAAACTAAATTAAGTCGAAACAGAAAATTTAAACAGACCCATTATGAGTTTGAAACTGAAGCAATTATAAAAAATTCCCAAAGAAAAAATAGTCCAGGACCAGATGGCTTCACTAGTAAAGTCTACCAAACTGTCAAAAATAATTAATATCTATTCTTTTCTAATTCTTCTGTACAACTGAAAAGGAAAAAGAAACTTTGAAATGCATTACATATATTGAAGATCACCTTAATTCTACAATAGTCAACATATCTTGTTCCTTCTCTCCGTAGTATAGGTTAAGATACCTTTTCTAGAAATATATGTAAATGTTCGACAAAATAGATATATATTATTAAAATATTTAAATAATCATAGACCAAGATGAAATGGAATTTATTCCAAATAGACCAATATATGCAGATCAACAAAAACCTGAGACACATCAACAAAAGAACAAAAAATGTATGAGACCATCTTAATTGATACAGAAAAAAGCATTTAACAGGATTCAACATGCTTTTAATGACAAAGTAACAATCTCAACAAAAGAGCGTAAAGGACTGAGAAATAATATGGTGGCTAGGGTACTTGCTTTACATGTGACCAACCTGGTTTTGATGTTGAGTATCCCATATGGCACCCTAGCTCTTCCAGGAGTAACACCTGAGCTTTGCTGAGTAAGGCCAAAA
>PVKC010044484.1:0-11596 GCA_004027635.1 Crocidura indochinensis | reverse complement strand
GGGGGACCATATGGGAACCGGGGGATCGAACCACAGTCCGTCCTAGGTTAGCACAGGCACCTTATCTCCAGCGCCACGGCCCGGCCCCCTACATTTTCTTAATACTTATTTACCCAAGCACTATCCTGGAACTTCCTTGTTCCTATTTTTCTTAATGTTATTTAATTAATTTTTATTTTTAATTATGAGAACAAAGATGCAAAGAACGAGGACAAGGTAAAGTTACAGTGTAAGGACAATCACCCATAAACAGAATTCTCAGTAGTCCCATTGCTGATGTCTTAACTTTGAACTTTCTGCCAAAGAATATTAAGAAAAATAAAACAGAACCCATGTACAATTACTTTGTCCCTCAAGTCCCCAGTCTCTTAGCATCACACAAAACAATCTAAAGAAATAAAACTTATGTAACTCCTTAAACATTGAAAAAAAGTATTTTACATTTCCATGCACATGCCTATTAGTTTAAGTTAACCTCAAAAGTTTAACTGGGTTGTTTTTCTTAAGGATTAGAGTCAAAAGAGCACAATAAAAACGGTATTAGAGTGGCAGTTATTGTTTTCATAGGCCCACCAAAATATGAGGGACATGGAAAGGGAAAGCCTTGGCCTAAATACAAGGAGACATTACCCCTGAAGCTTCCTAGCATAAGACCAACTCAAGGCTCCAGGCAAACTAGTTTGTCCAATCCAGGTCATTGTCTGTTGCCGGTACACATTTATTTTTCACACAGTCTCTATTGTTGGTATCATGTTTCTGTATTAAAGATCCTGGAATCTGCATATCCTATATTGCAGTCAGAATGGTGCAGAGCATTTTCTCGTTTCACCTCAACTTAAAAGGCAATGCAGAGAATCCTGCCCTGTAGAGCAGGTCATTGTTGTTGTCAAGTCTTCTTAGTGTTAAGGGAAGTCTCTTTTGAGCAGGTCGATGTCAGAGCCATGGTAGAGGATTGCTTCCAGATGTTATAAAAAAACCTTGAATGTTTCATAGATAGCTTGCCTGGTTCAGGGGTGAACAGAGGATGCCCATTCTTCTGAGGCATGTGCCAGGTCATTATATCGATGCTAAGGGTGCAAGGTCCCATTGCACTATGAGATCTGTGTGTTCCAACCTCTATTAGATAAGAACTTATCTGTATGTATAGTATTTTCCCATTTTAATGTACCTATGCAAACAAGGAACAATGCCATGAGGCGTTATCAGCGCATATGGAGGCCATAAGAACAAGTCCAACAATCCCGATGACATGGTTCAATCATAAGAATTAAACTGAGGGACTTTTCCACCAAAATTCGTTATTGAACAGCTCACAAAGAGAAGACAAGATAAAAAATGGGTAGAATCGTCACGGTCTTAATGTTATTTAACCAAGCATTTTTTTCCTGGAACTTTTATCTTCCTATTTAATCTTTCCCTAAACCAAAGTACAAGAACATTTATATAGAACATACATTTTGAAAACAGGCCACTACATCAAAATACACAGTAAAACATCATGCAATTGGGAACATTAATTATGGAAAACTATAAAGCACATTTAAATCAGCAAGAAAATGACTTAGATAAAAGTTAGATGCAGGAGGTTCTAAATAAAATTTTTCAGTTAGGCTTCACTTTTATCTCCATTTTTTAAATTTTTATACCACCACCAAATTGTCCAAACGTAAATACAGTGTGTTCTTTCCATTTTATCCCATCACCACACCAATTGTCCAGATGCTGGGCTTCTCCCAGGTCGCTCATCACATGGCTTCACTTCCATGGAATCCCAGGCCCCCACAGGCAGGTTCAGACAAGAGCCGAGAGTGCCTGCCACCTCTGGCCGCTTGCGAGCTTTTCGTCACTTTTTTGCCAGGACCCAAGTGACCGCATCAGGAGGGATGGAGCAGTCTCTGATGCTTCTTGCTGATCTCCACGCTGCAGCTGCTACTTCTTCTCCTCTCCAGGAGGTATTTTGGAAGCAGGTCTCACTGCCTCCACTGCAGCTTCTTGGCCGCAGTTTCTCTGCAGGGCGCTTCTGGGTGTTCAGAGTTCAAAGTGGTCCAAGCTAAGATTCTGAAATTTCCAAAGTCGAAATCCATATTCAGGCAGAAGATCATACTCAGGAAATCAGTCCGCTCTTAATGAAGTCTTTTTTTTTCTCGTCCTTTTCCAATATAGGCTCTCTATCAGTCTCTGAGGAGGCTGAGGTTCTTGTTCAACGGACTTTTTGCAGAAAAATCTCAGTCCTGGGCCTCACATGGGGGTGATACAAGCTTTCACTTTCCCTGTTTCACTGGCCCTTCTGCCCCAGAAGGGGTCTTGGCCATCTTTGAATGTGACTCCAAGTGGCCCAAGGTTTTGGGCTCTTTTCAGTTGAAAAGAGCCAAAATCAAACACAAGAACAGGAATCTCATCATGCTGTCTTGGTCCAGGGTTCAAGTCAATCTCCGGGCACCAATATATAGAATAAAAGCCCTTGAATGGGGGCCCGGGAGATAGCATGGAGGTAAGGCGTTTGCCTTTCATGCAAAGGGTCATCGGTTCGAATCCCGGTGCCCCATATGGTCCCCCGTGCCTGCCAGGAGCAATTTCTGAGCATGGAGCCAGGAGTAACCCCTGAGCACTGCAGGGTGAAACCCCCCAAAACAAACAAACAAACAAACAAACAAAAAAAAGCCCTTGAATGGGGCTGAATGGTGGTGAATGATGACGGAAGGATGAGAGTTCTTTCTCCTTCCAGCCAGAACCATGTGTCTACAACTCCCTCCAGCCATCGGGTCTGCTAATTCAGGATAGTGGTGGGGAGAAAACTCACAGGCAGTCAGGGTTCAGAAGATAATCAGCTTTATTTAAGGCCCTAGCCATCATGCGTGGCCTATCATAACCTTTTCTATGGATCCCAATCCAGCCCTGCATTGTACCTTGTCTCTCAGCCATCTCTCCTCCTGCTGCTTTCTCTCTCAATCCATCATCCAAAATCTCCCAAGTCCCTCTGCCCCTGAAGCCAAACCTTTTGTTACCCACCAAAGATCCCTCCCAGAAATGGGCAGGTCTTATTAGCAGGTAAGGTTACAGGAAGAATGGGGGATGGGCTAACAAATACTAGCTCTGCATCAGAATATACTTCTGATAGGGCCAGAGTGAAAGCATAGCAGTAGGGTACTTGCCTTGAATGTGGCCAACCCACAACGGACACAGGTTCTATCCTGGCATTCCATATAATCCCCTCAGCCAGGAGTGATTTCTGAGTGCTGAATCAGGAGTAAGCCCTGATTGCTGCTGGTGTGACCCCTCCCCCCAAATATAAGAAAAGAATCTGAATTCTTCTTTCTTCTTTCTTTCTTTCTTTCTTTCTTTCTTTCTTTCTTTCTTTCTTTCTTTCTTTCTTTCTTTCTTTCTTTCTTTCTTTCTTTCTTTCTTTCTTTCTTTCCTTCTTTCTTTCTTTCTTTTTCTTTCTTTGACATGTGACAGGCGTTCTAAACTCTATTTGTTAGAGAGGCTTTCTTTGTTTTATTTCATGCCTTTTGCTCTTTTGCCAAAGATTAACTGTTCATATACCTGAGGGTTTGTCTCTGGACTCTCAGTTCTATTCCACTGGCTGGCCTGAGTCTAATACAGCAATATTACAGCCTCTCTTAATTACATCATAAAGCACTCACTGTCTACTTCAGTTATAAAGTTAATGCTTTAAAATGATGCTAACAACCTACTCTGCACTCAACCAAGCATCTCACAAGGCCGTAATTTTATGGCCTTAGAATGACTCCATCTAGAAGAATATGAGTGCAGGCCCACAAGGGCAGAAAATTTGTGAATGTTTATTAGTATTTGGGGATGGGTCAGACCCTTGTATTAAATTATATATTTGTGTTAACAGAGTATATCAAAATATCTTGAAACCTCTCCAAGTGCCCTCTAATTAATTCCAGGAAGCAAGAAACATCATCTGTCACATTTCTTTGTCCAGTTGCTCCTGAAAAGTTTGTCAAATGTACAGAAGGATAGATAATAATAAAATAGATTTAGTTCCTTGCCCCCAAAGCAATGCATTTGGGTCATTGTGCCCATTCAAGTAGTAAACTATTTGAATGTTGGGTTAAGAAGGGGATACTGGAGCTTGTTCTTCAAGTCTGTTTCCCTTGAACACTCTCTCACTTGCTTGTCTGTGTCTCTTTACTTTCAACTTTTCTTCCATTATGAAGAGGACAATGTTCTCTTTTCTCCTCTCATCTCTCTTTCTTTTCTTTCTTTCTCATTCTCTTTGTTTCAGATTTTCTTCCTTTCTTCCTTCCTTTTTCCCCTTCTCTCTTTTTTCTTTCTTTCTGTTTGTTTTGGGAACACATGTGGGGTTATTCTTTGCTCTGCACTTGAGGAGGCTCAGGGTCCATATGGGGTACCAGGGATCATAAATGGATTGGCTGTGTGCAAGACAAATGACCTACCCTCTAAAATATCACTTCAACCCCTTTCCCCTCTGTCTTTAGTTCAATAAAAACTACGTTACGTAAAAAGGAAAATGAAAGAAAAGGATGCCACGAACCTGCTTAATTAGTCAGCCCTTTTTCTGTTTGTTTGTTTGTTTGTTTGTTTGTTTTTGTTTTGGGGCCATACCTGACAGCACTCGGGGATTACTCCTGGCTCTGCACTCAGAAATCTTTACTGGCAGGCTCAGGGGACAATGTGGAATGCCGAGAATTGAACCTGGGTCTGACCCAGGTCAGCAGAATGCAAGATAAATGCCCTACCCTACTGCTGTACTATCTCTCTGGCCCCTAGTCAGCTAATTTTAAGATGCATTACTCATATAGAGGTTTCCTAAGTCTTTCCATTGATCCTATGTTGAGAATAAATTCATTGAGCTTAAAACTCAAATGGCCTGACAAAGATACCCCAGCTGGTAAGTGGCAGAGATTGGACTAGAGCCCACACTTCTGATTCTGTTGTAAATGGTAATAAGGGACATGGGTCAGCCCAGAGAAGGAAATATAGAGCCAAAGATTTGAGAAAAAGCAGAAATTCTGTGGGCCAGCCTTGCATAATGAGGCCCCTGAAGGGGATCAGGACTGACTCATTATTTTCTGACTTTCCAAAGCAGTCAGGGATCATTACACTGGGTTTCAGCCTGTCTCTTCAAAGCACTGAGAGGAAAGCATGCAGTGATAAATAAGGTTGTAGAGAATAAGCAGAAGCTTGATGGAATGTTGTTGCTCCTGGAAAAAAGGAAGTCACTCATCTGAGAGAGCTCTGTGTGCAGCCGGACCTCTGATAATTCATTTCCCTCTACCCCAATTCATTTCCTGCACCCCCATAGTTTCTGGCATAGAGGCAGAGGCAGCTTTATTGCTTCTTAAATCTCCTGAGGTACAGAAAACTATAATTCTCATTTATTGATGAAATAGGTGAAATAGAGCCTGTGAAGATTAGGATCTTGGTATTCCAGAATGATCTGAGGGATAATGACTTTTTCAAGTCAAAGCATACTTCATTTTAATGCAGTTTATTGCTGTTTTCAAATACTGTGCATTTTACAAATTGAAGATCTGTGGCAACCCTGAGGCAAAGCAATCTTCTTAAGAGCACCAAGTTTGCAAAACCCTATGTTCACCTTATGTCTCTGAGTCGCAGTTTGTAATATTGTTCACAATATTTCAAATAGTATTTTGTATCTGTTATGGCAGGATCAGTTATCGTTAATGTCATTGTTGCCACAGAAAACTTAATGATAACTGTTGTATGTCTTCTGACTACTCCATTGTACAGCTATTCCCCCAAATCCTCAGACCCTTCTTTTGGTCTTTTTATTTCCAGATGCACAGCAATTTGGAAGTTAGGTCAATAAAGAGCTTACCAGGCTCTCTAAACTAAATTCTTGAATAGCAAAAAGAAATGCTCACATGTGTCTCCTTTAAACAAAAGCTAGCGATAATTAGACTTAGTGAGGGATACAAGATAGACCAAGAAGACAGGTTTCTTGAAGGAAACAGGCAAGTTGTTGAAACGGGCAAGTTGTTGAAGAGAAGCAATTGATTGCAACAAACTTCATTGTTGTCTTATTTTAATGAATATCCATAGTGACCCCAACATCTAATAAGCACCTGATCAGTCAATAGTCATCAGCTTTAGGGTAAGACCTCCTACCAACAAAAATATAGTAAAATTTACTGAGGGTTCAGATGCTGACTAACATTTTTTCAGCAATACTCTATTGTTTATTAAGTTAGGTATTTTATATTTTTAGATGCAAAGCTATTTTAAAATTTTTAATTGAGTCAAAATTGGTTTAAAATCCTGTAGATGTACATAATGCTGTATTGCACACTATAGTCTAGCACAAACATAACTTTTATCTGTATACAAAGAAATTTTAAGAACATGTGACTATCTTTATTGTGGTATTTTCTTCTTTGAGATGATCTACAATTGAACCTACAGTATTTTCAAGGCCTGTACTGCAATAAGAACTGAACAATGCAATAACTAAGCTTCACTAAGACCCTGTGCTGTGTCTCATATTAGCTGCTTTTGAAAATAAAATAAGTGAAGCTTCAAGCCAATATGATTAAAATAAAATTTAAAGAAAATCTAAAAAAAAAGTGAAGCCTCAGCAATTCCAATAGCTGGCCAATGGCCACTGGCAGAGATGAAATCAAGCCATGTATGACTTCAAAGCTACTTTTTTTGTTTGTTATTGTGACACCCAGTGCCACTCAGGAATTACTCCTGGCTCTGCACTCAGAAATCTCTTCTAGCTCCCAGGACCCTATGGGATGCTGGGATCGAACCCAGCTCCATCCTGTGCATCTGCTTGCAAGGCAAATGCCCTACTGCTATGCTATTGCTCTGCCCCCCCCCCAAAGCTACTTCTTAACCATTATGCTCTTCACTTCTCCTTTAGAAGCAAAGAGCTATTCCACTCTCAATATCCCTGCCTCTGGGACTTAAACATTTTTATTCCCCTGAAATACCCTTCTTCTAGCTCCACCTAGCTGAATATAGCTCCTTTAAAGTGTTCAGTTGAATAGCACTCATGAGTCCATGAAGTCTTAGGGTTGATGCAGTTTTATAGACCCCAGTCCCCAATCCATTTATTAAATGCCTAACTAAATATGAATTGGTTTTCTGTAATCTTTCAAATAGACACATGCTAGATATTTTATAGAAGGGACTGGAGCAATAGCACAGTGAGTGGGACAGTTGTCTTGTATTCAGGTATCTTGGGTTCAATTCCTGGCATCCAACATGGTCCCTCCAACACAGATTGAAATGACCCCTATGTGCAGAGTCAGGAGTAACCCAGGTGTGCCCCCAAACCAAAATAAACACATGTTAGATATTTCTTAAAATTTTTTTCTCTGTTTCATATAACTAAAATCATAAGTAAAGTAAAAAAAAAGCCCTCTTCTAACATTCTTTAATATTAACACGGTCTTTCCATAAAGTTCTCAAAAGGTCTACCTCTGCCAAGTGCATGTGAGGTTGATAATTCAGTCCCTAGATAATCAGAGAGCTCAAAGTGTACATTGCAAGAGGTGCTTTAGCCAATTTCAAGACCAAACAAATAGATTTTTGACCTCTGCCTCATTTTTTAATAGTCAGGTGGCTTTGAGGAAGTGCCCTCACACCCTGTGCATATTGAAATATTCCTTGGAGAATCAGAATAAAGATAATCAATAACGTTATTATGTTATTATGTGATGCCAAACAGCAAGTATGGGCTTAAAATATGGTAGATGTTATAATCAACTGAGGTGAATAAATTAAAAATAAATGTATAAAATAAAAAAACGTAAACAACAAGCTTTTTAAATCTTTGTGTTGAAAGTAGGGAAAGACCACAAGCATGTTAGGGGTATAACTGAGTGGTAGAGCAATTGCATGTGAGGCCTTAGGTTTGATCCCAGAACCAAAAAATAGATCAATCCCCACCCTAACTGAGGGATACTGAGTCTTCAAGTCTTCAAGGCACCTGTAAATTCAGTGTATGGGGAACATTAGTTTATCCTGGATTTAGCTTTCCTGTGGGTAAGGAGTCAAGAGAGCTTCTCCAGAGGCTTTTATAAGAACACTAATGCAGTTCAGTCATGAAAATTGTATCCAACTGAGCCATCATCTCCCAAAAACCTCTGCTCCTAATGTCATCACCTACGACATTAGAATTTTTTAATACATGAATGGTGATGCACACACATTTAATTTATAACACTAAGTAATCACAGCTATAATTGCTGCAGGCTGCTTCTGTCCTACAGCACCAGTGGGATTTCAATGAATCCACTTTCAGGAGAGTGGGTTGCATGGGCGGCAAAATATGAAATAATGAAACCACACAAGTATGTGGGGGTCAGCATATCTTCTGACAGGAGTGCTGTTAATGTTTATTTAGTATTTCTATAGTTTTATAGTAAGTGCATAGTTTTATTGGATTTAGCCATGTTAGCTTCTGATTTCTAAATTCACTGTCTTGCTATTCCCAGGTTCCCAGGCCCCTCTGCCCCTGATGACCCCAGCAGCTAGGCAGTAAAACAATTCACTGATGCCAGTGAGCTATAGACTGGCATCTTATAGATAATAGACAGCTGTATGTACTTGTGAAATATAGGAAATAGTCGGGTAAAGATTAATGTTGCTTTTAGTTCTGTCATTGTTTGCTGGTCCAAGGCTTTAAAATAGCTTTGAGACCCTGACTGGCCAGATTTCTCCCAAAGACTTCCATCTTGGTGGATTACAGACCACCGGAATGTGAGCTGTGATAAGTGGCACTAGGAAAGGGGATTGTATGGTGTAATTTAAAATTTATGTTTATACAGACCTGCGGAATGCTTGAAATATCACCCTTTGTAGTTTTATGTAAGTGACATAAAATGTAATGGAATGATCTGAAAAGTATAAAAACCCACTCTTCCCTGAGCTTGGGGTTCTAGTCAGCTTTTTGTACTCGAACCCAGGCTTGCCTGAATAAAGCAACCTCCAAATATTCACTAATTGACTTACCTCGATTTTTATAGTTTTAACAAGAGCAACAAATTTAATCTTTAAGCAGGGGTTTTTTAAGGGGAAAAACCAGTCATAGGTATAGAGAAGAATGTTCCCAATCACAAAGCAAAGCTTAACAGTAACAATACTTAAGCTATGGGCATGAGCTGTAAGAATTCTGAGTTACAAAGGAAGTCACAGTCAGGGCAGCTTCAAATACAAAATAAGGGATATTAAGAAGTAGAAAAACTAGGAACATGGTCCCCATCAAGGTGAACTCTATTGTTTTAGAGGTCAAGGAAGGGGCCAAATCCCCTAAGATTCAGTTCCCATTTTCTGAGTAGAGTCAGTAGTCCAGAATCTGCATTCTGGCTATGCTCTTGATTACCAGGCACTGAGACTGCAAGAACATAAAAGAAAAAATATTGTCTTTTGATTTTAGTGTTAAATATTATCCAGACAAGGGGTTCTCTTAGTAATCTTTGGTGCTGGGATTTCTGGAAAGAATTTGATGTGTACAATTTTTGCCCGAGATTAAATACAGGAGAGATAGACAAATAATGACAGAAAATGTAATACCAAGCATGGATTTATCCCTTCAGGAATTGCTCAACTATCCACTCAGAGGAAGAAGTGTCCACACAGTGAGCCTTTTGAGGAAACCGGTGGACTTATTTCAGCTCTCCACACACCAGGGAAATCTGGGATACTCTGGTGTGCCTCCTGAGTTCCCCTAAAATGGAGATGTTTTTGCATGCTTTGGCATATAATGTTCATTTTTTATATTGAAATAAATATGAGAGCCAGAGATATGGATCAATGGGCAGAGTGCATGCTCTACATGCAGGAGACTTGGTTTCCAACCTTGGTACTCCAAGATTCCTTAAGTAACAAGGCAGGAATAATCCCTGAGGAGCACTGGGAATGGTTCTAAAACAAAACAAACTAGACAAAAAAAAATGAACAGAATAAAATCTGCTTGCATTTCCAGAAGCTCTCTTGAAATCAAAGACTTCCTTCACAATGTACTATTTAAAATACTTTAAAATGTTTCTTTCAGTTTCAATATTCTTCATGTTGATACTTCAAGAATTTTTAAATGTCCTTTCAATAATTTTTGCAAAATATTGATAATTACTGAGATAACCCAAAACAATTTTGTTGTTGTTTTTGCATTGTTTTTGTTTGGAGGACTTTTTTGCCACACCTGACTATATTCAGAGTTCATTCCTAGTGAGGCGTAGGGATCATATATGGTGCTGAGAATCAAACCTGGTTGGCCACATACATGTAAGGTAAGGACCCTACCAATTATATTATTTTTCCAGTTCCCTCCTCCACACAGTCTTATATTAAATTCATAAAATGAATTACTTTGAATTCACTAAAAGAATATTTTTCAAATAATAATTACAAGTAGGTTTCTATTATGTTGCCACAAAAACAGTATTGCATAAGCTCAACAAAGTAAAAAATATATATACAGAAAAAGAAAGAAAAATACATCATAACATTGAAAGCTAGAATAAGTAGGAAGAGTTTTGTGTCTTTACATTTTTCAAAATATCTACAGGGGCTGGAGAAATAGTACCGCAGGTTGAGTACTTGTCCATGCTGACACCAGCATTCCACAGGAAAAAATTTTTCCCCATATTTACAATGAACATTTTGTTTTGTTTAGGAACTACACCCAGCCATGCTCAGGGTCTTGTCCTAGCTTGGTTTTTGACATTTGTTTACCTTCTTTGCTAGCATGAACTCGAGGGTGAGGAAAAAGGGGAAAATGGGTGAGGGGAAAGGGATGGTCATGAGGTGCCCTGTTCTGAACTGGGGCTTCCCACATGTAAAGCAAGAGCCTCTCCCCAACCCAATGTGTATTATTTTACTTTTACTCAGGCCCTAATGCGTATTATTTTAATAACATAATGATTTTAAGTTTAAGCAATTATAACATAAAACTTGCCACTTTATCTATGTTTAGGAGAACCTTCAATTAGTAATACCTATAGAGGCTTTTATTTATTTCAGAGGAAAAAAAATTCCCAACCTTGTTCACACCAGCATCTCTCAGCCTGGCCATGCACCCTGCATGTGGGCATGGCCTCAGCTGGAGTCGAACACACCCAACCCAGCTGCCCAGTGAAACTACATTGTGATTTCAGAGCATGTAACTGCCTGCTGAAGGTTGGCACCTCAGTCTTCCTGTGGTGAGAAATAATTCTTCCCTAAAGTCAGGATGGTAACAGGCTTGCGATATCAAGATAATGAGGGGCTTCCCCTTCCATAGGCCTCTTCATTTTGTTTGTATCACTTATCCAAATAGATGTAGTTTTCTGATGCTAGGGAGCCAGGGGACTTCCTCTCAGGCTTCAGAAATGCAAAAATTTCCTTTGTGCCTCTGGGAAAGGTAACGTGTAGGGATGTGAAGACGTTTCACCTAGTGCTATAACCTTGGCCTCATGCTGCAGCTTGTCTAATGAATCACAACCTCACAGAAGCAAGGCTAGAGGGGAAAGTTATCCAGCTACAGGTCTGCCAGTAGTTGGGGAATCTTCTCACTCTTCCTGTAATTCCCAGTGGAAGGGAAAAGAGGAAAGGGAAGGGAAGGGAAGGGAAGGGAAGGGAAGGGAAGGGAAGG
>PVKC010044483.1:0-11572 GCA_004027635.1 Crocidura indochinensis | reverse complement strand
TGGGCCACAGGATCCCAAGCTCTGTCTACTATTCCCTTAGTACCCCATGGGGCAGTGGGGATGTCACTAGGGCCACGTGTGGGGACACAGCCAGGCCAGGGGTCAGCCCAGCCACAATGGTATAGGTCTACAAGGTGGGTCCCTACTGCGGGGAGGATCCCCAGGGCTAGGTGGGTCCAGGGCCTTGGGTGTTAGTAGGCAGAATCAGAGGTAGTAGCCGTGAGTTGGGGGAGCACTGGAAGCAGAGCCCAGAGACTGAGGAGGACAGAGAGCAGTTCTGCTCAGTGTCCCTACATGTAAGCCCAGCTCGATGGCAATGAGGAATTAAGCGAGTTCTAGAAACTTTCTAGAATTTACTAGAATATTTTTTGTTTGTTTTTTGTTTTTGGGCCACACCCAGTGACGCTCATGGATTAGTCCTGGCTATGTGCTCAGAAGTCGCTCCTGGCTTGGGGAACCATATGGGAAACTGGGGGATCGAACCACGGTCCATCCTAGGCTAGCGCAGACAAGCACCTTACCTCCAGCACCACTGCCCGGCCCCTAGAATTTACTAGAATATTTTGTTTCCATTGGCCATGTATGCATCTAGATCTAAGTCTAGACTTATTCCTCGGAGTTCCTAGGAAGGAAGGAGGAAGGTAGCAGGAAGCTGCTTGGTCATCACCAAGGGATGGAGAAGACTCTGGGGCATCCTCAGATCTGACAGTTTTGCTGCTTGGTCAGTTTCCCTCCTACTGTATCCATGGACACTCTTTAGAAGAGGAAGAAAAGGCTTCCAGGGACTGTCGAGCAACCAGAACACGGAATGAAAGACATTATGTTCATGCCTTTTCTCGAGTGATGGCTCACCAGAACAGAACACAAGGACACTGGCCTTGTCGGGCTCCTTTGTGTGTGTGTGTGTGGGGCTGGGGGGACATCTCTGGGATGGCTAAGCAGAAGGGGAACCCATGCCCAGGAAGGCAGCCAGGTTAGATCTGCGCCCAGCCTTTGGTGGAGTCCCAGTTCCGCTACCATTTAAATAAGCTGAGCTTCGGTTGACCAACATTTAGTCCATCAATTCAAAGTCTTTTTGCTTACATCCTATACCAGAAGGCAGATAGTCAGTGAGAGAAAGAGGTCATTTAGGGAAGAAATGTTCAAAGGGACAATTTCTCCAAAAGCTAGAGGAAGTTATGCAAAGCGAAAAACTTAGAACGCCTGTCCCCAGCTGCCCAGGGGTCCTCAAAATTCGGGACCTAAAGGAAGATAGATAGAATTGTAAGGACCATGGAGTCTTTTAGTTCTGCATCTGAGCAATGTAGCTGGGAACGGAGATCTTTGAGGATGCAGGTGATGGCACCTTTACTGATGCAGGTTTTGGGGAGCTTACTTATGGCAGACACTGCCCAGGACACAGACCCCAGTTCTGAGAGCTGCACAGTCGGTGCTGGGACCCATCACTCAGGAGATAGGAGCTCTGAGATACAGTATCTCGAGGTTGGGGCAGGCACCCTGCGAGGCCCCTGCTGCCCAGGAGAGAGAGGAGTGTGGGTGTGCCGAACTGTGCTGGGTGCTGGAGAAGCAGCCAAGGGAGGCAGGAATTGGTTGCTATGCAGAGACCCAGGTGGGGAGAAGCTGGCCCTTCTGTAGAGGTTTCTCAGGATCTCTCATATATCCCATCTCAGCCTATCTCTGTGTCCCCATTGGGTGTGACTCTCTCCATGACACTTGTCACCAATCTGTCTTTGGCTTCTGGGTCTGTCTATCTGCATGGAAATCACCAGGATCATCCTGTTAAAATGCCCCTCATGTTCTCTGTTCACACCCGCGGCATTTCTCACATGTTCGGGATCAAGGGACGGACCTCTACCCCATCCCCTGGGTCACCTCCCTGCCTCAGTCTCACCACCTCTTATTGTCCTGAACTTGGGCCAGGAGGACAGGTGTCCTTGTGTACATACATGCCTACACTGAGCACACGAACACACACACATTGGAACACAAATCACATATAATGCACAGGTGCACAGACACATATGCTTGTTCAAGGATACAGACACATACATGCATGGAGTTATCACGGACAAATATGCACACTAACACTATGAACCAGCACTCACATACGGGCACACCCAAGTGCAACACACACATACAAGTTGTCACACACAGGTAGATGCACACACTTGTCCCTCTTGTACCCGTATGTTCCGAAGGATGATGATGACATGTCACGATGGCTATAGTGATATTGGTAATGGTGGGGGTAGAGATGAGAATGATGTTTTGTTGAAGGTGATGGTGATAATATTGATGATGATGGTGAGGACAGTGACCATGATGATAGAACTGAGAGTAATTTCTAGAAGTTTTCCCCATGACAGGCCACTTCCAAGTCGCACACGGACACAAACAAAACAAGCACAGCTTTTATTCTTAGCTCTCTTTCAGGGCACCTCAAGCTCCTGAGTGTTCATTTTTTTATAGGAAGTGGACACAGAGGCAGACTTTGGGAGGCAGGAACCATTAAAAATGCACCCACTAGTCCTCCACAGACAAGGCTGATGCTTCAAGCCCTGACACCTTGTTCTGGGAACTGAGCTCAAACCCAGGCACAGGGACACAGAGGAAGGAACCAAAGCTCCAGACTTCCAGCCCATGAGCAGAGCTTGGCTTTGGTGTCGCTGACAAATCAGCCTGTTCCTTCTTCTCTGCAGGATGCAACTGGAGGAGCCAGCGTTTCCAGATCGATCCCAGCTGGAGATATCGGATGATTCCCTCTCTCTTTTGGGACAGGCTTGTTGGGGACCTGGGTATTGGCATGGAGGAGCTTCTTTGTATCACGTGACTCTGGGTGGGAGATTAGCCTAGGAGGCTCTTTCTTTTCCCAGGGGTCCTGCTGATTCCGGGCTAGGCCTGAAGTCTGTTTTGCTTGATAACTCAAACGTGTTGGCAACGGCTTCCTGATCCCCTCTTGGGGCTGCAAACTCATGCCCAGTGCTCTCTCTTCATAAGCCCCCTTTCATCGCCAAGATTCTGCTTCATGTAAGAGTCTTTAGATATGCCAGTGATGTAGACATAAGAATGGAGCTTTTGGGGTGGCCAATCCAAGCCATGGGGGTGCTGCGGTTGGATTTCCAGAGACTTCCCGGAGCACTTAATGAGCGTTATTTATCATTACAGTCCTCACGTGCCTGAATAGCTTCCCCCCAGTTCTGTTTCCAGGACCATAGTCCGATTTGGTGGCCCAGTTGGCCAGAAGGCTCGAGTAGGAAAAAATATGAGTGTAGAAGAATATTGAGAAGAATCTGTGGATTCCCAACAGAGCCCCTCAAAGTCTGCCATGTCCTACATCTTAGAATGTCCCACCGAGAGTCCTTGTGCCACTAAGACAGGTGTGAGCGAGGCAACACAGAGGCTGGTCCATCTGACTCTAAAGCTTGGTCCTGGATTCTAGGTCAGACCCGATGGCAGCTGTGCTTCTCCTGAACTCAGTCGGCCGTAAGTCTGTTAGGCAAGTGGGCCACCTACACCAGATGGTGCAGTGGGGTTTGCATTGGCCTTGCACATGGCCGACCTTGGTTTGATCCCCAGAATCCCACATTGTCTCCTGAGTCCCACCGAGAGTGATTTCTGGTAGCAGAGCCATCCACGAGTGACCTTTGAGCATCACTGTGCGTGGCACCCAAACAAAAGCTCAAGCCAGAAAGGACATTGTTGGTTGTTGAATTAATATAAAATATAAGCCTATATTTTATATAGTTAATTATTTATATATTTATAGCATATAAAATATATAAAATATGTGGCGGGGTGAGGCCTTTCTCAGCTTGACCTGGCTCCTGTGGCTCCTTCTAGCGCCAGTGGGTCGGTAGGTTGCAGGCTAATGGTGGAGAAATGATCCACGGGCAGTCAGATGAAGTTTCAGGAGGTATTCTACTTTATTTCACTGCCCTAGTCACCATGTGCATATTCCACATGGCTACTAAGTTAAAATTTTCATGCGGTCTCACTTTAGGGGATGATTAGCTTCTCCCTTCGGGTCAGCAAGGCCACTGTTCAGAGCCTGGTCCATGTCCCCATGCTAGGGAGGACTCTTGATCATCTGAGAGTCTCACAGAGTGACTGGCCAAGACCTCACCACCCCCAGACACACCTTTGATGGCAATTGGTCCATAAGGGCAGGTGGGGCCTGTATGTGGAGTTTCTGAACTTGCTAAAGTGGGGAGATGTGTTTGTTTGTTTGGGGGCCACACTCAGTGACACTCAGCAATTCCTCTTTTTTTTTTTTGGTTTTTGGGTCACACCCAGTGACGCTCAGGGGTTACTCCTGGCTATGCGCTCAGAAGTCGCCCCTGGCCTGGGGGACTATATGGGGCACGGGGGCTCGAACCACGGTCCATCCAAGGCTAGCGCGGTAAGGCAGGCACTTTACCTTCAGTGCCACCGCCCGGCCCCAGCAATTCCTCTTGTCTCTGTGCTCAGGAATCACTCCTGGCAGGCTCTGGGGAACCTATAGAATGCTGGCTTCCGAACCTGGTTGGCCAAGTGCAAGGCAATCATCTTCTCTGCTGTGCTATGCTCCAGTCCTTGGAAGGACATGCGTGAAGAGAGGCCCCCACAATTGCCTCAGCCTCAGCTCCATACACAGAAGTCTGAGCTGGGCTTTGCCTACAGCTAGCTATACCAACTCTGAAGGAGTCTGGGCTAACGCCATGCCCAGTGGCCAGAGCTGTGGGGACTCACTGAGGCCCAGCCTCTGTAGCCAGCACAGACAAGCAGTTTCCCTACAACTCAGAGCTCAGGGCATTGGGAATCCTGGACGCACTGCCCTCAGTTACCGAAGCCAACAAGATGCCAGTCCACCACCGCCAGGCACCGCCGTGCCCTCACGTGCCCACATGCCAGCCACATGCTCCTTCCTTCCTCCCAGGGACCCCGCAGCCTGGCCGTGACCGTCTCTGCTATTTAGGAAAGAATTGATTCATTTCCTACAGATCCATCAGCTCCTTCATTATTTAGCTGTTTAGGTCCCAGAGAGCTCGAAATTAACCCAAGGCGGAGAACAGAATTAGAGGCAAATGAGGCTGCATCAGGCGGGTTCTTGCTGATCTCCTCGCCAGGATTAATGCTGACAATTAAAAGGCGGAGGGACCGTTTATCACGCTTTGCTTGGCAACTTCCAATGCTGGGCACGACTGAGCCCTGCCCGATGCCCGCTCCTGCCCGGCTCGAGAGCCCTGGAGTCCAGCACTGGCAAAGAGCACTGAGAAGGGGCCCAGCCACTGGTGTTCTCTTGTGTTGTTTTGTTTTAATGCAGAAAGGCCACTGAGAAGTCTTTGTCCTCTGCTTAGAATTGCAGACACAGCCTGGGATGCACTAGCCAGGGGAGAACAGCTTTGCCTACAACGTGACAAGTGACAGCAACATAACAGATTCCTAGGGAGCAAGAGGTATTATAGCCCCAAGGAAATGTGCTTTTATTTTATTTTATTTTATTTATTTTTATTATTTTTGGTTTGGGGGCCACACCCGGCCACTCTCAGGGGTTACTCCTGGCTCTGTACTAAGAAATCACTCACGGCAGATTGGGGAGACCATATGGGATACCAGGGATCAAACCAAGGTCGATCCTGGGTCAGCCGCGTTCACCGCAAATGCCCTACCACCTTGCTATTGCTCTGACCCCTGGAAGGGTGTTTTTAATCATATTCACCCCATCATTCCTCTGGTTGGCGTAGCCCCCAGAATCTTGCTGTTACTCAGGAAACAGGTGGGGAACTGCAGGATCCCTGGAAACTAGAAGGTGAAGGAGACAGATTTGAGAGGAAGGAATGTGGATCTTAATTCATCCTTGAAAGGGGACTATTTTTTATTTTAATTTCTTTTGTTTTGGGGCCTGAGCGATGGCACAGCAGTGGGGAGTTTGCCTTGTGTGTCTACTAACCTGGGAGGAACCTGGTTCGATTCCCGGCATCCCACATGGTTCCCCAGTCTGCCAGGGGTGATTTCTGAGTGCAGAGCCAGAAGTGACCCCTGAGTGCCACTGGGTGTAGCCCTGAAACCAGTCAATCATTCAATCAATAAAGTTTAAAAATTTTTTGTTTTGTTTTGCAGTTTTGTTTTTTTTGGTCATACCTGGCAGCACTCAGGGATTACTTCGCCTCTGCTTTCGGGGATCACTCCTGGCAGGCTTAGAGGACCTACGGGATGCTGGGAATTGAACTTGGTTTCTGCTGTGTGCAAGGCAAAGGCCGTCCCTGTTGCACTGTTGCTTGGCTGGAAAATTGGCTGGGGGTAGCCCCAGGATTACTTTTTTGAAGCAATTTCCAGCCAAGTATGTTGCTTCCTGATTCAAAAATCTATGCTTCAGGGACCTTGATAAAGGTGACATTGAAGGCTATTCTAAAGGGAAAAATGTTATTAAGGAGACAAGACCCTCGAAGGATACCCCAGTGTGAAGAAAAGCTCAGAGTCTCAGGGCCTAAGCCACAGTCTGGCCAGTGAGCTGCCTCCCTTGCAGGCAACTGACCTGGGCTTGATCCCAGGCAGGAGTGAGCCTTGAGTGCTGCTGGGAGTGACCAAAAATATCTGGGGGGGGGGGGAAGAGAGAAAATCACAGAATTTCAAGTTACACCTTATTTTACTTTAAACAAAGATCATCCCTGGATCCTTTGTATGTTTGTTTACAACTTGGATTTACCCCCAAAACAGAGATGGTCTTTCTTAGAAACCTGGGTGGGACTGGCTCAGGATGGCCTGAAATATCTGTCCTTACTTTGTCCTTATTGCTCCACCCAGACGTGATCATCCCTGGACTCAATAAAATGGCAGCAGGTTCTCCATATGAGGTAGAAGACTGCCAGACTACACATGTTTCACCCTCGGCCTGGTTTGGTTTATTTCATGCACAACCCTGATTCAGCCACGCATGCGGTAATTTTATATCAAGTGGTTTTTATTTCTGTTGCTATTTGAAGCAAAAAATCAGGCCAGCGATTAGAGAAGCAGTCATAATTCTGCGTTCCCATTTCCTATCCACACCAGAATTCCACAGGCTCTTCCCAAGAACCTGGAGCACCTCACTCTCATTCTGTAACCGACTGGGCCACCTGTCTTCTGTGGAGAGAGGGCAAATTGGGCTACGCTTGGCAGTGCTCAGGGTTGACTCCTGGCTCTGTGTTCAGAGCCTACTCCTGACTCTGTGCTCAGGACTGACTCCTGGTGAAGCTTGGGGAACCCTGTATGGTGCCAGGAATTAAACCTGGGTCATCTGAGTGCAAGGCCAGTGTGCCATAGCTCCTTGTCGTGTATGGCTCTGGCATCTGAAGTACCTATTTAGACTCTGTGCCCAAGGTTCTGGGCAGCAAAGTACTGGGCGGCAAATCTCTGGTTCCTTGCCATGGGGGAGTGAGAAGGGAAGGCAGGAGGAAGGGGCTTCCTTTCCCTTTTTCTGAGGGAAAAAGCCAAGCACCTTATCCCACTTTCCCTTGAAAAGTGACTCCACTTCTGTTGGGGAGTGCAGGGCAGTTCTTGGACTCTTCAAATGTCCATGGGGTCCCCACCATTCAGCAGACTGAGTCCAAGGGGGACATCAGGGTCATCCGCAAAGGTACACTTGTGATTTCCCCAGCCCTGGAACCCAGGGGGATTTCTAGTGGGTGTGTTGTTTGGCTAGTTTCTAACCCTGGCCACCCTCAGCGACTTGGGTGTTGCTGATTTGGTTGGTGGAATAAGGGCCAACACTTTTAAGAGATTCTGAGCATGTTATTCATGTCTAATTGGTTTTCCTTTTCACACTGTGCCAATGGCAGTAGGACATTCTTATCATTACTTTGTATTAAGCATTTTTTGCATAGCATGTATGGTAATGCAATTTAGACCTTTTTAATAACTGAATAACATTTTGCTTATATTAAATGCTCTCTGATTAAGTGTATTTTTAATGCCCAAAGAGATTTTTATTATAAATATTTTACTTACTAAATTCAGAAACTTAAGCAGTATCTGTATTTTCTCACATAAAGCCCATATTCCCTTTCCTAAGATAAAAATCAACTTACACATTTATAAGCCTATTCATAATTTCCTCTTAAATCTTTCTTGATTCTCTTCCTCAATGTTACATTGGTAGGCTTTATCCATTTCATGCAAAGTTTGAAGTGTATTAGTACAGAATTATTCATAATATTAATTTTAAAAATGTATCTGCCTATTATAAAATTAATTTTTTTAAATTTTATTTTATTGAAACCATTGTGATCTACAAAGTCCTTCATAGTTGAATTTTAGACAGGCAGTGAATCAGGGCCCTTCCCACCACCAGTCTTGAGTTCCTTCCACCAATGTTCCTAGAGTGCATCCTATACTACCACCCTTTGCCCCCTGGCCTGCCAGTATAACAGGCCCATTTAAGTTTGGGTTATTAAAGTTTAGGCCTCTTGATTCTATTGTCCTTGACTTTGGCTTGGATATTTAGTTCCGTCCTTTTTTTCTCTCCAACAAAGCACTTGAGAACAGTCGGTCCCTGACCCCCATCCTAAGATAAAATTCTTAAAAATAATTTACTTTCTCAATTTATCATTGGTGTACAACTTTGTGGAATTTTAGGAGTTTAGCTCTGTTCATCTTTGTGTGTGTAGATCAACCACCTTCACCAAAACAAAAACAAAACAAGAAACAAAAATCTCGTGGATGAAATTAACAGCAACATAGCCAGGGACCAACACATGGTTCAAGTCCTGGGGAGAAAGAGCTGGTCTATAGGACTGACCTTACAGGGAGCGGGATGGGGTGGGGTGGAGGGTCCTGGGGACTGTGTTGGGATGACTGAAAAGTGGGATTAACAGTGCTGTTGAAAAAACATGCCATTTCTTTATTTTACTGGAACGTTCTCTTCTACTTGGTCCATAGGTGCTGTGATGTGCACAGTAGTTTCTCATTTCTCTGCCCATTTTTAATATTAGATTTTTAACCAGGATGCAGGCCAGGTGAGCCCCTGTTCAAAATAGCACCAGCTTCTCACTTTGTTCAATCAAGATAGAGCATGAAGAAAACTCCTTTCTCAGGAAAGTCAGACTTTATCAACTCTTGCTATCTGAAGCCTTGTTTTTTATAAGAACAAAGTTAGCACTATTTTCACTCAAATTTTTAGTACAAATAATTCACTGACTCATGCCATTTGCCACCTCAGAGTGAATCATCCCAGGAGGGGATGGAGGAGAAAGAGCATCATTTAAATCCCTTCCACTCTCAGGAACCACAAATGAATTCTTCAGGGTTATAGGGTACCCTCACCCCCAGTGACCCGAGAATCAAATGAATGAAAAGTCAAACAATTTAGATAAGGGTCTGCATCTGAGGTGGGATGGACACTAGGCTGAATGGACCAGGAAAGGGCACAGAGACCCATCAAAGAAGGAACCTTACACTCACACCCTCATCTCAAGCCCTGGACACTGACCCTAGGGACTTATCATGAAGTCTTCAGTGGGGAAATTTTGGTGGGGGGAAGGCCAGTCTCTCTACCAGAAACTCACCCTATCTGTGGTCTCTGTAGCACAAGGACCCTTGTGGCCACACCTGTTGCTCCAGTCCTCAGAAGAACGTGGGCTGGGTGGTCCTCCCCCAGGGTTGGGCCTTGTTAGAGTCCAAACAGATGACCTGATCAGTGCTGAGAGTCAAAGACCACCTCTGAATGTAAAATGCAAAAGGGAGTTTATTCAGCGATAGCTGGGCCCTCTCTCATGGAAGACAAAAGGCCCTGTATGAAACGAAAGGGCAGTTTATATAGAGTCAACAGGCTTTAGCAGGCTAAGTATTTCATTAGTTAATACAAAGAGTTTAATTTTCACAGTCTACACGATTGATTCAACTTTTATCTTTGCTTCCTGTGTTTATTCCTCATATAGATATCTTATGTCTCACAGAGGACCTAATTGCTGCCCCCCACCTCCTTTATCTGATGTGATACCATTTGGGCTGAAAAACAGAATGGCCTTCATGAGGTCTTGGTCACTCTAAATTACAAGCTGACAACTTTCCCTGAAATTTGGCCAGGGAATGTGAGGGGGAGCAGTATCTGAGAAGGGAGTGGGAAGGGGTGAATAAACTTTCAAGCTGCTCCAGGCTTGTTCGTTAAGGCAAGTTAGAGCCTCAGGGTCTGGGGTCTTCAGGGCTAGGTTCTAATAGCCTGACTTTGGTCCTTAGCATCTTTCCCTGCACTGGCTGGGCCATGGCTTCCTGTGCCCTCTCATCTCTGGGTCCTGTGTGGCACTTTCTTGGTGGGAGGAGGGGGCTGCCATGACCTGCCATGGAAGGTGCCAGGACAGGAACCAACAACCCACTTTTTTTGTTGTTGTTGTTTTTGTTCACACCTGGTGTCGCTCAGAGGTTACTCCTGGCTAGGTGCTCAGAAATTGCTCCTGGCTTGGGGGACCATATGGGACTCTGGGGGATCTAACCGTGTGGTCCGTCATGAGTCAGCCGCATGCAAGGCAAATGCCATACTGCTGTGCCATCACTCCGGCTTCAGAACATACTCTTGACTCAGAAAGGGGCTCTGCCCTCAGGCCCCCAGCTCCAGAAGAAGGATGTGAGAGTCCAGGCATCCCCGTTCTCAGGGTCCGGGTGCTGCACATCCAGCAAGTCAGCAAGGACAGTCCTTACCTTCCTCTGAGGCACAGTGACTTGTGGGACTGGAGGTGGGGGAGTGACTTTCTTCATTTGTCAGTTGAGTGTCATGGTTCTGAGCAGCATTGGTATGACCACATCAGGAATCCTGGTGTGACACCACAGCCATGGGGGAGCTGTGCCCCTCTGTGTCATGGGCACACCTGGGAAGACTGGCTTAGAAGCACACACAGGGTGACTGCTTCTTTTCCTGATTGTTATTATTGTTATTATTATTATTATTATTATTTGTTTTTGGGTCACTCCCAGCAGCCCTCAGAGGTTACTTCTGACTCTATGCTCAGAAATCACTCCTGGCAGGCTCGGGGGATCACGTGGGATGCTGGGATTCAAACCACCGTCCTTCTGCATGCAAGAGAAATGTTCTACCTCCATGTTATCTCCCCCGGTCCCTGTTATTATTTTTGTTTTGGGCCACACCTATGATGCTCAGGGGTGACTCACAGTTCTTCAAGGGTCAGGAATCGCTCCTGGCAGTCTCAGGGGACCATATGGGATGCTTGGATTCGAACCACCGTCCTTCTGCATGAAAGGCAAACAGCTTACCTCCATGCTTTCTCTCTAGCTCCTAGATATCTTTTTTCTTTTTTTTGGTTTTTCGGTCCACACCCGTTTGATGCTCAGGGGTTGCTCCTGGTTAAGCACTCAAAAATTGCCCGTGGCTTGGGGGGACCATATGGGACACCAGGGGATCGAACCATGGTCCTTCTTTGGCTAGTGCTTGCAAAGCAGACACCTTACCTCTAGCACCACCTCGCCGGCCCAGAGAGACCATTTTTTAACCATGATGTGGTTGGAAGACAAACATGAGTCCTAGGATGACTAAAGACAGGTGACACTGGCAGGGATGGGAGTGTCCTGGCAGGACAGTGTCCTAGGTTCTACAGGCTGGCCTGAG
>PVKC010044482.1:0-11582 GCA_004027635.1 Crocidura indochinensis | reverse complement strand
AAAGAAAGAAAGAAAGAAAGAAAGAAAGAAAGAAAGAAAGAAAGAAAGAAAGAAAGAAAGAATATAGAAGGAAAAGTGAAGAAAAGAAGAGCAAGCGTTAAAATAAAATAACATAACCACCCCCTCCAAAAAAAAGGGAAAAGAAAATGCTAAAGAAAAATACTTTAAACAGAAAAAAAAACTAAGATAACGCTTAAATAGCTGGAGAGTACAGGAGGAGTTAAGGCATTTGTCTTATATACTGCAAAACAAATCATTTTTTAATCTCTGCAACCCCATGGTTGCCTAAAACTGGAGGGAGCAAATCCTGATCATAGAGTCTAGAATAAGTTCATAGCAATATTCAAAAAACAATAAAGTATCTGAATGGCTGAGCCTAAGTTAACTGTTTTTCTACTGGAAAGCCAAAAAAGCTAGAAAATATCATTAAGACTTAAGACTAAAGAAGATTTTCCCTAAATGGGACCATTGGGGACAAGGTGAATAGGATGAACAGAGGGGAGAGGGGCGAGAGAAGAGGGAGAGACAGAGAAGAGGGAGACAGAGAGACAGAGAGACAGACAGAGAGAATTGCTTGTCTTTGCTTATTTCTTTTTTTTTTTTTTTTTGGTTTTTGGGCCACACCCAGTGACGCTCAGGGGTTACTCCTGGCTTGGGGGACCATATGGGGCCCGGGGGATCGAACCGTGGTCTGTCCAAGGCTAGCGCGGTAAGGCAGGCACCTTTACCTCCAGCGCCACCGCCCGGCCCCATCTTTGCTTATTTCTAGTCTGGAGCAGCTTGTATTCTTCCATGAACAGACTATTCCCCCCTCCCCCCACACACACACACATCTTTTTAAATAAGTTTCAATAAAAACTTTCAAACAGAAAGGAGAAGAAATTATTAGAAAACTGCAGCACTGAATCCCTCTCCTGACAGAAAATGCTCAAGCCCAACTTTTCAAGCTATCAGAGAATATACACTGTTGATCATCCCACTTTCTGTCACCTCTCAGTTAGGGGGTCGAACTACTATGGAGAAGGTAGAAATCCAGTTCTGGAAATACAATGAGATTTCATGACTTTTTGTCCAAAAGTCAGCACATGTCATAAAAAAATTGAGTCAATACTTTATTTACACAATCTATTGAAAATGGATTTTGTGTTACCAAACAATTTGGAAAAAAATGTTTTTAAAATACATATCCATAAAAAAGTTGAACTAACAACTTCTTTTATACAAAGAGATGAAATAATTCTGAAATATGACCTTCAGGAATAAACTAAAATGTCTATTTTAGAATTAGAGTAGGTCAGAGCATGAACGAATTTAATACTTGTTAGACAAATAATTCTTTGCAACAACTAACAAAGACTTACTTCTGGAATTTCACTGAAACTGTTAGCTTGCTCTAAGAGTCTGTGGAAAGACCACCCAGTTTAAGTGGAATGTACCAATTACTGACTCAGTAAGAGCTACACATTTCAAAAGTTATCATTTCTTTAGCACTGGCATAAAATGAACCAGTTATGAGACAATTGATGCTAATTCCAGGTTTGTCTGTCTCATTGTTCTAATTAATTACTCTGCCCCATTCTTAAATTTAGCCAATGCTTTATCCTAAGATTTACAAAAACTGCATATAGCATTTGGTAAAATTTTAAAAAATTCCCTCAAGGAAGCTACCTAGATCAATGAAGTCCTCGATTATCAAGAATAAACCAGGGTTTCAGTTCAGAAGGGAGGGAGGGAGTGTGGGAGGAAGGGAAGGGAAGAGGGAGGAACACTTTCCACACACACACACATACACACACACACACACACACACACACACACACACACACACACACAAAATACTTAATTAGCTTTAGTGAAATGTTAGAGAAAGCTCACTACTGAGTGAAAGAGCTTATGCACTTCTGCATGGAGGGATTCCGTGTGCATTTTTTCTCTTAGTTTCTTTTTCCATTTTCCCTAGGAGAAAAGCTCCTCAGCTTTCTTTTGGGTGAAAGATGCTCATTTTACACCTTTTTGTATTTTTTGTGGGAAGATTTGTTTTATTTTGAGGGTGTGCTCAGAATTTACTTCTGGCTCTTTGCTCAGAAGGGATCTGGTGGTGTTTGAGATACTATATGTCATGTTAAAGATGGGATGTTAAACCAGGGATTGACTGCATATTGTTAATGGGAGATTATCCAAAAGTTTCTGCCTTCACATTAGGCCATACAGACTCTTTCTGATGACAGAAAAACTATTTAGGGGCCGGAGAGATAGCACGGAGGTAAGGTCTTTCATGTAGAAGGACGGTAGTTTGAATCCTGGCATCCCATATGGTCCCCTGTGCTTGCCAGGGGGGATTTCTGAGCATAGAGCCAGGAGTAACCCCTGAACGCTGCTAGGTATGATCCAAAAACAAAAAACAAAAACAAAACAAACAAAAAAAACTATTTAAAGAAAGAAGTTAACTTAAGTTTCCTAGACAGATTAAACAAACAAAATCAAAGAAAATGAGATTTGGGGACTGGAGTGATATAGGTAGGTTAGGCACTTGCCTTCCATGTGACCAACCCAAATTCAATCCCTAGTCCCCCCACCCCCATATGAATCACCCTAGTGATACCTGAGATCAGAGCCAGAAGTGAGAGATTATAATTCAAAAGCAAGGAGGAAAAAACAAAAAGAACTAAAATTAAAAATAAAGAACCAGAGAGATAATACATAAGGTAGAGAACTTACCCAGGTTAGATCCCCAGGGCCCCAGTTGCCATCCCCAAGTTGCCAGGAATGATCCATTACTGTAGACCCAGAAGTAAGCCCTGAGCAATAAACCCCAACCAAATGATTTTATTAACAGAATGTAAAAATGACAGTCAACAAATTCAATGCTCAAATTCACAACATAATTTAAAAATTACATGTAAGAAGAAAAATGACCAATCAGCTATTCTCAATGCACAGCCAGTTGCTGCCTGTCCTTGGAAACAGCAGTGCTAATGAGAGAAAATATAGAACGTGAGGTATCTAAGTGCAGACTCATTACCCAGTGAAAGGACAAACTGTACTACATAAAGACAAAGAAGAGGGGCCGGGCGGTGGCGCTGGAGGTAAGGTGCCTGCCTTAGGACGGACCAGACCGCGGTTCGATCCCCCGGTTCCCATATGGTCCCCCGTGCCTGCCAGGAGCAACTTCTGAGCGCATAGCCAGGAGTTACCCCTGAGCGTCACTGGGTGTGGCCCAAAAACCAAAAAAAAAAAAAAAGACAAAGAAGAAAGGGGGAACTTTACTATCAGTACCAGATAATACAGAAGTATGGGTGCTTGCATAGCACAAGGTGGACTAGGATTCAATCCCTGCAACAAATATGATTCCCAGAGCACCGCCAATAGTGTTCCCTGAGTGCCATCAGTAGTAAGCTCAGAATACTGCCAAACATGGCCTAAAACACCCAAACCAGCAAACAAACAAAAGGGGGAAAGGGTAATCAATGAACAAAAGTACTTTCCCAGTACAAAAAAAGACAAACTTTCAAAATATGATATGGACCTAAGAAGTAGTATAGGGACATACAAACTGCCAATTCAGATTTGATCCCTAGTGCCACGGTGATATCCTGAGTACTACAATAGTGATATCTGCATGCAGAAAAGAGTGTAAGTTCAGAGAACTAGAGGCTGTGACCCCCAAATAAAAAATAAATCAAGGGCCGGGGGCCGGTGAGGTGGCTCTAGAGGTAAGGTGTCTGCCTTGCAAGCGCTAGCCAAGGAAGGACCGCCGCTCGATCCCCCAAGCCAGGAGCAATTTATGAGTGCTTAGCCAGGAGTAACTCCTGAGCATCAAACAGGTGTGCCCCTGCCCCCCCCCCAAAAAAACTAAATCAAGTGTGACTTAGGGGCTAGAGCAATAGGGTGTTTGCCTTGCACACAACTAACCTACAATGGACCTTGGTTTGATCCCTGGTGTCCCATATGGTCCTCCAAGCCAGGAACAATTTCTGAGTGCATAGCCAGGAGTAATCCCTGAGTGTCACCAGGTGTGGCCCAAAAACAAAACACAAACTAACAAGCAAGTGTGATATAAATTGAGAAAAATAAACTAAGATAATTTCAATCAATTTCCTGAGTTATAAAAGTACTGAACTGTCAAATAACTAATTTTGTTAATGGAAAAATAAATGTTTAAAGAAAAGAAAAACCCCAGATGATGTGTAGAATATAAAGAAATATGTATTAGCATATTCACATCAAACACCTTTTGTAAAGTATAAATTTTACCACTGAACAATTCTACATGTAGCATGATCCAAGGAAACATTCAGCAAAAAGAGATGGCACTATACATACAAATGTAGTCATCAAAGCATGGTTTATAAAAGCAGTTATTCAGAAAAAATTCAAATATTCAGCAAAAGAACATATTAATAAATTATACAATATCCACAGTGATGAATAAAATCAGATGTTTATAAGTATTGTTTACAATACCTATCAACATTCCCTATCAAATAAAGATCACATGGGATAGATTCAGGCTATACAACAGTTAAATCAATATAAAAATTATTCATATACTTATAGGTGGAATATATATGCATGCAATATATATTTATATACATATGTTATAGATATAAATAATGATATATAATAGTCAAAAGTTATTTAAGTATTTTGGTTACAGTATTATCTGTAATTTTAGCAAAAAACTTTGATAAAACAAAGATAGCTTTACAAGAAAAGTATACTATGCCAATACAAAGGTTAGAAATGGAACTATCGGGGCCCGGGAGATAGCATGGAGGTAAGGCGTTTGCCTTTCATGCAAAAAGGTCATCGGTTCGAATCCCGGTGCCCCATATGGTCCCCTGTGCCTGCCAGGAGCAATTTCTGAGCATGGAGTCAGGAGTAACCCCTGAGCATGCTGGGTGTGACCCAAAAACAAAAACAAAAACAAAAAAACAACAACAAAAAAAGAAATGGAACTATCAACCTTACAGTAGATTGAGAAATGAACTAAATTCTAATTCACCAAGTTTTACAATGTCATCATTTAATGAAAGTGTGCAACTTTTACTCTGCAGAACATATTCATATGTACAGTCTATTACATGCAGAACTATATGTAATAATTTGACAGTCAAATTTACTAATGGATATAAATAAGAAAAATTCAAAATACAATTAGTTTTTAACTATTTAGAACATCAATAGGGTATGTCACCTTATCTCAAGCCTTATTGTCTTCAGCAACAAACAAAAAAGGTAGTCATATTCTTTATCAAAAGACCAACCCGGCTTTCTAAACAAGATTCTCCTCCAACTCCAAATTCTCAACAGAATATATAACTGCCTGATAAAAGTTCTCTACAGCCACCAGGTTCAAGTCAAATGAATGTGGTCTGGCTAATGAGGTATGAGCAAGAAGCATAGTGAGTCACTTCCAATACATGCTACTAAGGGTTTCTTGAATCCTTTCTACTAGCATGAAGAGTAGGAAAGAAAATGCTCTCCAGGCGGGAGAGATAGCATGGAGGTAGGGCATTTGCCTGCATGCAAAAGGACTGCAGTTAGAACCCCAACATCTCATATGGTCTCCAGAGTCTGCCAGGACAATTTCTGAGCATAGAGTCAGGAGTGACCCCTGAGCACTGCCGGGTGTGACCCAAAAACAAAACCAAAAAAAAAAAAAAACAAAAAAAACAAACAAACAAAAAAAAAACGTTCTAATAAGAGCAGAGCAATAAATGAATAGAATTTAAGTTTCCAGCTCTGTTCAACATCACAGTAATCTTATATTCCTCTAGGAATAGATTGTTCTATTTCTATAACTGAGAAATGAACGCAAAGTCCCTATGACTCGGAGCTACCAATTACTGCAATCAAACTGAAACACAGAAAACTTGAATGAAAAAGTATTAGCCAGTTATTTTACAGGATCTTCTACAACTCTTCCAAAATAAATTAATTTTTACAACAGAGATATAAATCACTTAACCTTTTAAGAAAATGAAGTGGCCTAGTTAATGACAAGGGTTTCCATATAAATATAAACTGTAGTTTTAAGAAAATATTAAAGACAGTTTATGCTAAAAGCAAAATGTCTGGTCATGAATGAAATAAGCTTATCTGTCATCTTGATTTTTTTTTAAAAAGGTCTCAAGTATCACAGGAAAATTTGTGCTTATAAGAAAAAAAATCCAAAAGTCTGTCTCAATCTCATTACTCTGGGAGATTGGAATCTTAACTTGGAGAGAGAGAAAAGTAACTGAAAATATAGTTTTCTTCTTTATGTACCTGTTTTATTAGATATTTGACAATAAACATCTATTACTTTAATAATATATAAAACAATGCAAATAAAGCATAAATTTGAACCACTGGCACAAAAAAAGTGAGTGCTAGGGGAGGTAATGAAATTCCTACCTATAAGTAAAACCACAGCCTTCTGAATTCAATTAAGTAAATTCACAAACTTGTAATTTCTACTGTACATAAAAAAGTATAGCACACCATAAAACAAATCTATTTATTTAACCTCCTCACTTTAATGGATACTATATTTTCTCTTAACAGAGAAAATAAACAAACCAAAAAGAAAACTCATGAAAATAAATGAAGAATTAAGAAAACATACCAAATCTGATTAAAATTAAAGATAAAATATATGTAAAATATCCTGGATTCAATCTCCCACACCACACGGTCCTAAGCAGGCCAGAGCAGTCCCTAAACACTGAACCAGAAGTAGTCTCTGAGAGTCATAGGTTCATTCCAGTTTTCTGAGTTCTCTTCCTGGCCCTGAGTCAAAGCATTTAGAATCCATCTCTGAAGCTTGATGGTCCTGGGTTTATTGAAAGTAAGATAAATTTTTTTTTGCTTGTTTGTCTTTGTTTTGGGGTCATACCCGACAGTGCTTAGGGGTTACTCCTGGCTCTACGCTCAGAAATCATTCCTGGCAGGCTCGGGGGACCATATGAAATGCTGGGATTTGAACCACAGTCCTTCTGCATGCAAGGCAAACAACCTAATTCCATGCCATCTCTCCGGCCCCATTTTTTTTTTAGGTGATGTTTTATATACATTTAGAAACCCAACCTCCCTGAAATAATTATTTTGCCTTTTACAGATTTTGCTTTCCAAGATTACAAAACCACTAGGTGGGAACATCTTTTTTTTTGGGGGGGGGGGGGGGGGTGGGGAACAGCCAGCAGTGCTCAGGGGTTTACTCTTGGCTCTGCACTCAGAAATTAATTACTCCTGGCAGGCTTGAGAGACCATATGGGATGTTGGGTCACACACGGCAGTGCTCAGGGGTTACTCCTGGCTCTATACTCAGAAATCGCTCCTAGCAGGCTCAGGGAACATATGGGATGCTGGAATTCAAAACACCTTCTTTCTGCATGCAAGGCAAACGCCCTACCTTGGTGCTATCTCTCTGTCATTGTTTTCTATGTAAATAGCATAAAACAGTCAAGGTAAAAACTTCTGGTCATGGCCCGATTGGTGGCCTGTAAGCTGATTCCCTAAAGATCCAGTGATTCTGGGAGCAACATTTTCCTATAATCATATTACAGCAAATATAATTTATTTTTACAATGCTTCTACACCTTAAAATTATTGGTCCTTTGAGAGGAAAATGCATTAACATACAATGGCAGTTAATACTCCAGGAAGAAGAGAAAAACATTTTACTGAAAACAAGACAAGAGCAGAAAGAACAATATTAACTATTTTATTCATATTTATAAATATTTTTGTTTTTCAGTACTATAAAACACACTGAAAAATATAAATGTGATGACTTCAAAGAACATACCTAAATAATTAGTTTCATAAATATAGCTACTTTGGCAGCTAACAATTATGTATTAAGATTTTACTACTGAGTTTCATATGCTTTTCAACATCTCCTAGAAAAGACAGATAAAATCAGAAAATACAACTGGGGTTGGTGGAGCAGCTTCTTTAGAAATTCTGAATATTTAGCATTGTGATAGAGCCTAATATTTTAGTTTATTGCTTTGTTTTGGGGGACATATCCATCATTGCCTGGAGTAGAGATTGGTGTTACTTCCAATGGTGCTAGGGGGGAAGCACAAATTATTGGGAGCAAATACAGGCCTTCTGCATACACATGCCTTCTGAACTACCTCTTGTTTTTGCAATAAATAGATATATTTGGGGTGGATCTGAAGTTAGTTTGGAAAACTATGTCTCTACAAAGCAATGACATCTGACAACTAAGGAAATCAAGTTTCAGGAAAGCCACCAAGCTATGCAAGATTTAGAAGCAGAAATAAACACAAATATGCTAGTTCCAACTAGTAGATTTTAGAAAGCAAAAAGGCAAAACTGCAAAGGTCAAGCAAGTTTCTCCTTGGCAACCAGTATTAGGGACAAAGTAAGCCACAATACTTTTCTTATCATCTGATTCAAAATTACCTTTGACGGTACTAGAAAGATAGTAGAGTGAGTAAAGAGATTGCTGTGTACAAGGGCTTCAATCAAAATCACCCCATATGGTCCTTGCTCCAATCTCTACCAAGAGTGATCCCTGAATGCTGAGCTTGGAGTAAAGCCTTGAGCACCACCGAGTATGGCCACAAAACAAAAAATAAGCAAATAATCTGTGGAAACAGCCAGTAAAAGTCTGTACTAGAAGAAGTAGAGACATAGCACACATTTTATTTAAGGTACTTGCCTCGCACATAGTAAACCTTTGTTCAATCTCTGATACTATGTATAGTCTCCTGAGCACCACTGGGAGTGAACCCTGAGCACAGAGCCAGGAGTAATCCGAGTACCAACAGTATGGCTCCAACTTCCAATCCAAAATTTATAGCATTGTTCTTTTTTTGCTTTGTTTTGCTTTGTAGTTTTTTATTTTTTGGTGGGGGGGTGTTGGGTCATACCCAGCAGCGCACAGGGGTTACTCCTCACTCTTTGCTCAGAAATTGCTCCTGGCAGGCTCAGGGGACCATATGGGATGCTGGGATTCGAACCACCAACCTTCTGCATGAAAGGCAAGTGCCTTACCTCCATGCTATCTCTCTGGCCCCTATACCATTGTTCTTGATGCATAACATAAAGATTCCTTTCCGACTTCCAGCTCTTCATTCTTTCTTAATGGATATCTGCTACTGAAGAATTCATGCTTCCTAAAACCAGGAATCCCAGACTAACCTTCTTAGAAAAATATATAAAATATGGAGCCGGGGGGCCAGGCAGTGGCGCTGAAGGTAAGGTGCCTGCCTTGCCTGCGCTAGCCTAGGACGAACCATGGTTCGATCCCCCAGTTTCCCATATGGTCCCCCAAGCCAGGAGCGACTTCTGAGCACATAGCCAGGAGTAACCCCTGAGTATCACCGGGTGTGGCCCAAAATCCAAAAAAAAAAAAAAATGGAGCCGGACAGATAGCATGGAGGTAAACCGTTTTCCTTGCATGCAGAAGGACGGTGGTCCAAATCCTGGCATCCCATATGGTCCCCCAAGTCTCCCAGGAACAATTTCTGAGCCAGGAGGAACACCTGAACGCTGCTGGGTATGATCCCCCAGAAAACAAATATATATATATGTTTGTATATATATATATATATATATATATATATATATAAATGTTCCCTAAACACAGTAAGAGATCTGCTTTTTCTATTTCACAAAAATAACATGCAAATAGTAATATCTGAGTCTCTCAAAAGGCACAATTTATATAATTTTTGAAAAATAACCATATAATTAATATAAATCACCCCATAGTCTTGAATTTCAACAATATATTTTATAATGAATATTAAAGATGACAGTTAACATTTTTTTGAACATCTCATCTCACAAGTTTTCAGGAAAACCTAGTAGGAGCTACTGAAAGTCAGTCTCATTTATGAAAAAGAAAACAAACACCAAGAAGTTAAATATCTTTGTCTTAAAGAGCTGGCTCAAATGGTCGAGCACCGTATTGCATGCAGAAGAGTAATGTTCAAACTCTGATACCACATATGTTCCCAGAAAAACTGAGCCCAGAATAACTCCTGAGTATTGCTATGAAGCGGAAACCAGAAGAAAAAAAGTCAAATATCATGCTATAAGACACCTAATTATGAAGTAGGAGAGAATGTGGTGATGGAAAGTCCTGTGAAACTCCATATTCTTGTTCAAGTCACCTCTTGCTGCCTCACCAAAAACACCAAAATATCCTTCTTCAGACTGAAGTCAAAATACCCTGGCTTTATATAATACTATGTCACCTTTCAAATGTCTATGAACCAAGATTTTGTCCAGAGAACAGTGTATAAGCATCTTGTCTCTGTTTCTGCATGCATAGTATGTCCACTGGACAGTCTGAGAGTGGCAAGCCCAGTTCGGACTCTGCATCTGCTGAGTTGGGTTTCAATATATTTTGGGGGGGGGGGTCACACCCGGCAGCGCTCAGGGGCTATTCCTGGCTCCATGCTCAGAAATTGCCCCCAGCAGGCTCCCGGGACCATATGGGATGCCGGGATTCAAACCACCGTCCTTCTGCATGCAAGGCGAATGCCTTACCACTGTGCTATCTCTCCAGTTCTGGTTTTTAATATTAAAGGCTCAATTACAAGCATGTGGACATTAGATCACCTTTTACTTTACATTCTCTCACCCACTAGAACCACAACAGCCCCACTCCTGAAGGAGGTAGAATGTGAAATAGATGATTATGTGGCATATCACTGTATCAATTTCTTTCACCATCACTAAGAGTATTGCAAACCCTAACCAATGATTGGAAAAATTCATTTTAGAGAGGTGAAGAGACTTGCCCAAGATCAACACATAATCAATGTACAGATATAGATGTTCACATTTTAAAACAGACCAATATGATTCCAAAACTTTACTAATTTCCATGATGCTGGACTTGTAAAACCAGCCTCTGACATGATGCTGCTCTCTAGAAAGCTAGAATGTGTATACATTTATTTATTCATTTATTTTTACAAAAATAAGTAAACTGAGAAGATGGTTCAAAGGTCTGGAGCACATTTTCTGCATGCAAGAGCTCTGGGTTTGATCCTGGACACCACATGATCCACTGAACAGCACTGGGCATGATCCCCAATCTCTGTACTTGCCTGTAATGTCCTTTAGTACCATCTAGTGTGGTACCAAAATGGAGGGTAGGAAGGGCAAGAGAGAAGAGAAAATAGCAAGGGAAGAGAAAGGGGAAGGGAGTAGAGAAGAATGGAAAGAGAAGTGGAGAGAAGAGGAGAGTGAAGGGGAGAAAAAAGAAGTAGAAGAAGAGGAAGGGGAAGAGGAGAGGAGGGGATGAGAAGGGAGGAGAGGGAAGAGAATAGGACATAAAGAAACCCCTATTAAGTTAAAGTATATTCAAAATTGAATGACTGTATTTTGAAAATGAAGCAATTAAAATCCTATTACTGGGGCCCGGGAGATAGCATGGAGGTAAGGTGTTTGCCTTTCATGCAAAAGGTCATCTGTTCGAATCCCGGTGCCCCATATGGTCCCCCGTGCCTGCCAGGAGCAATATCTGAGCATGGAGCCAGGAGTAACCCCTGAGCACTGCCGGGTGTGAACCAAAAAAAAAAAAATAAAAATAAATAAAAAATAAAAAA
>PVKC010044481.1:0-11328 GCA_004027635.1 Crocidura indochinensis | reverse complement strand
ATTTCTTTAATAACTAAGGATCTATCATCTAATTATGGAACTATCATCTACTTTTATTTGTTTTGGAATCTGGATTTTCAGTTATTTAAATGACTTATTATTGATGTTGAGTTCATATTTAAATATCTTATAAGTAAGAACAGTAATAAAAGAAAATAATGTTGATTAGAGGGGCTTTTATTTACACTGCTCTATATTTATGGTGTAATTGTCCTAATTATCAGTCTTTTAATTCCTGTAATGTATTAAAAACCTCCTCTATGCCACTTTTAAATAATTTAACTTATTCTAGCTCATTATATTAATGAATAAATTATATATTTCAATTTTATATATATTTATTAATGATGTAATCCAATATTTATTTTAGTAAAATGATTATTAAAAGTGATAAAGGTTTAAAATATATAAGAAGCTAATTTTTAATAATTCAATTTTTATTTATTATATTACTTGTATATATTAGATTTATATTCTCTTATTTATTAGTCATGTTTTCTCATAAAAATAAATGAACTAATAATATTAGTTGGTGATATATTGCAGCAAAAAACATCAATGGTGTTGGCTTGTATATTGTACATATAAAATATTCACACACTCAAAAAATGTAATTATAGCATCATTCTTACTATTTTCTAAGATAAAATGCCCACTTAAAACCCATCCCATGGGTTACAGAAGTCAAATAAGAAAAAAAAAGATTTCCATGCAAAATGATGTGGTAACTATAAAAGATTCTAGATTATCAAAGAAACTCTAATTTAAATGGCCAAGTGAAACAAGGCACAATTAAGACTAATTTGGTTTTCTTGTCTACAGCTTAGGAGAAAGAACATTTGAAATTAACCTACATTATATGTAGTATTATTTTTATATGCAAATGGCATAGCCCTTGAATCTCATAGATATGTAGTTAATTTTTAAAATAACACAATCACTCTTTCCTTTCAAAGTACCTATGTTCTAAATTTATACAATTATTCTTTTCATTTTTAATTTTTTTCAAAAACTATTTCAACAAGGTTAATCTTTTTAAAGGAGCATTACTTTTCTGTAAGCATTTCAGTGAGCCCAGATGATTTAAAATACCCAGTCATAAGAATTGGCCAGGTTAACAAATGACTCATTTTTTCAAAAAATGAGCAGAATCTCAGCTCCCAAGTTTTAACGGATGATGCTTCAAAACAGACAGATTTCTAGTATTGTCATCATGGGGGAAAAGATTTCAGTCGGATAAAGAATGATAGCATCTTGTTAGGCTATATGGTAAAGACCTTTTACTATTTTTTCCTAGAATGTGCTATTCTCAATTTTTCTGTCGACTTTTTCCTTGACATTTGAAGAATTAGAATTTTTGCCCTAGCTTACTTGACCCTATTTCTTCAGTTTCCAAAATCTAATGTTTTCATCATATTGATTTGTATCCAGAGCATTGCCAGTCATTTCTCTACGCTGACTTGCTAAATTTTCTGATTGTGGCCCCACTATATCTTTATTAAGCTTTCATAACAAGCTGCTATTTTAGTATTATGCATGATAGAAAAGGGAAATGTGTTCATTACCTGGAATTTGGCTAAACATTCTGCCCTATATTTCTTTCTTTCTTTTTGTTCCTCCTTTGTCTAATATGCTAACATTTGTCTGTTAAAATTGTTCCAGATTTGTAAAAAATGTTGTAAGTAAATTACTTTAGCCTTTTAAAAGAGGTTCATACTTAATGTTCATTTTTTATAGATTTTCTACATGAAGTTAATTTTAGCATTCTTATTCTGGATTATATGCAGTGACAAGCATAGTGCAAGAAATCAACCATGTATTTTATTGACATTGCAAGCAGTATATATCAACTATAATATCAACTAAAGTTTTTATATTTTCTTATGGTCTGTATAAGCAAAACTGCTAGAAAAATCACATATTCAAAATATGTATATACATACATATATACTTGTGCATATAGATGTATCAGTTGCAATGAAATAAAGTTATCTTCTGTTGAGCAAGAATAAAACCTAAGTGTCTGAAGGCTTCTAAGTCAGGTTGAGTTTAATTGACACCAGGTTTAAAGGTTTTAGGATTTCAAAGATATTACTGTAAAGGTAAGTTTATAGGCTGGGCATGGGTCCCTTCCCTGTGTGAATTATAGCTGATTGCCTAACCTTGCGCTGAGCCTGCTGGAGCCCTGCTGGAGTGCTGTAATTCTCATGCTCAACAGGAGGCTCAGTGTTATCCAAATCCCAATGGTACTCAACTGAATTGATGAAATGACCGGGAAGGCCTAATTAAAGCTGTTCAGCTCAAATGTATTGATGTATTACATCTATTATGGCTTGGTTCAATAGGTCCACCCTGTGAATGCTGCCACAGCCTGTAAAGCAAACTAAACAGATTGAATAAATAATGCTGCAAGGAAGGGAGACAGCAGTGAAATCAAAGCACCAGAGCACAAATGCAACAGGCTGACCTATGAACTTTTTTATCATATTACCCATATAAATGACTTTAATCTTTATTATTTTTACAAGTTGAGGAAAAAAAGAGAGAATTTAAGATCTAGAAAAATCTTTGATCTGTCACAAAATACTGGCAAAACCTTCTTGTCTTTAGTAAACATTGCATGACAATGAGCAAAAAATCAATGTGGTTTTCCTTTACTTTTATTAGCAATTCATTGTTAGAAACCATATTTTTTTCTGTGCTTTCTGATGCTTTTGTGAAACTTATTTAAATACATCTTCCTTTGCTTTTTCCACCCCAAGAGACTTGTTAACTCTTTTATTCCTTTGCTGAATTTGAATCATTTCTGATATCCATAATCTATATATTGTCTTTAGTATTCACTCTGCTACATGTTAATGAATTGTTAGATATGTGGGTTCATTCTAAAAAATAGCATTATATGCTATTTACATGATTCTGTTTGCACCACTATACAATATAGTACGCAACTTGCTCAAGTTAAAATAAAGAATTGTTTTTAAAACATTTTTGTAGTCTGAATATAAAACCTAAACTTTTATTAAATAAAATTTTAAAAATCATCAGAAATGATGTCTTTTAAATGTATTTTTTAATTGACACTAAAATTCAGGAATCTTTTTCTGACTACTGATATGATGACTTAAATATTTAAAAGATTTTAAATAGTCTTTTGGCAATATTATGATTAGATTGTAGTATTTACAATAAAAGAAATCTGCATAATACACACATTGTTATAAGCCAATGTTACCTCAATAAAAAAATTAAAGTTAGCTCTTTACTCTGCATCTTCAGTCTCTCTCATCTTCTTAAGTTCTATATCTCAGCAAATGGCAATTCTATCTAGTTTTCCACTTGCTTGGACTCAAAAAATATTAACTGTCATGGACTATGCTCTTTTTCTTATTTTTCATTCAATGCTCTAGCAGTTTTTGTTAGTTTTATCTTCTAAATGTATTCAAAACTAATCCACTTCTCATCACTCCCATGCTACGATTCTGGCCCAAATCATGACGATCTTTTATTTGAATTGCTACCATACACAGCTTCTTTCTTGATTTCCTTCTTGTTCATCTTGTTGAAGGCTTAAAAATCTCTTTTATAATTTTCTTATATTGGAGATGTCAAAATATTCAAACTACATTTTCAGTTGGATATCAGGTCAGAGGTACACAGTAATTTGGAAGATAGCAATTAGCTGTCATATACACTTTCACTGAGTTATTTTCTGAGAATTTAGAAAATCAGTGGGTCTTTTCCCTTTTATTGTAGAATTCTAGTACCCATTCCCCAACTTTTTTTTCCCCTAGATAAAAAATCTGAACAGTGAAGGTAGTGGCACATAATATTTAATATTTAATCTGTTTTCTTGATCTGTGATTTGCAGTTATGGTTATCATCAAATTCCTGGTCTCCCGTATATCCAGAGGAAATATTCATTGCAGGATTCTTAGAAACAAAAAGGAATTGTTGATTATATTATGATTTCAATAATAGTTTGAGAATAGTGAAATGTTTGACATTTTCTATTGTACTCATCTCAATAGTGATGGTTTTAATTATGCCAGGTTCCTCAGCGTTTAGAACAACTTACAGAAATCTGAGTGATTTAGATAAATATTCCTAAAACACTCATACGAATGGTCTAGAGAATGACATTTATTAAAATGTAAATATCATCATCTATGAATTAAGCTAATAGCAATGACTAATCCATAAGTTATTTTGAAGATTGGAAATGCAAATTACACTTAACATGGTCTTCATTTAACCTAAATGCTTAATAAATATTAACTTTGGTCACTATAGCTATTTTACACAACTGATGTTATTTCAGATCTGCTTGCAATCATGTTACCTTTATTATGGTGATATCTTCAACATTGCTTGCCTAAATTTTTACTGCTTTGGCGTGTACTTTTTTATACATTTAAGTTTGAAAATTGAAATTAATCACATGGAATACTTATTTTAATCACTTTTCATGACTTCTCGTTTCCCCAATATAGAGTTTTAAACCAAAGCACTGCTACTTTTGCTTTTTATTATCTGATAGCTGCCTAAATATTTACTGTTCATCTGTGGTACTACTTTTCCTCCCAATTGACCATCTACATATTCCATTTTGATATTTTTTCTTTATTTTAACTGAGATGTTCACAACCTTTCTCTAAAAATACCCTTCTTTCTGCATTCCCTTAATTTAGTTAGATCAAATACCCTCTTGATATGGCTTATTTTTTTATATTTCATTCTATGACTTTTCTTCTTATGGGTATATATAGCACATTATAACTCCACCATTATTGCATTGATTATAACAAAATAATATAATTTTAGCTAAAGTTTATATGTGACAAATACCTATGAATACATGTTCCATACTACATTAGAGGTGAACATTCTTTTTTATTTTAATTTATTTTATTTTTTTCTTTAATCTGTTTTGGGGCTTCATGCTGTGGCACTCAAGGGTTACTCCTGGCTCTGTGCTCAAGAGTCACTCCTGGAAGGCTTGGAGGACTATTTGGGATGCTGGGGATAAAAAAATGGGTCTAGCCCTGGTTGGCAGCATGCAAGGCAAACATCCTATTGCTGTGCTATAACTCCAGCCCCTCAGTACTTATTCTAAAACATGGCATAGTAGTTGTGCAACCAGAACTATTAAGTGCATGATATATAAAATACCAAATTTAGCTGGCCTATGATACTATTTTTATACAATTATTTAAAACAGGATATAGGGGCCCAGGAGATAGCATGAAGGTAAGACGTTTGCCTTTCATGCAAAAGGTCATCGGTTCGATCCCGGTGCCCCATATGGTCCCCCGTGCCTGCCAGGAGCAATTTCTGAGCATGGAGCCAGGAGTAACCCCTGAGCACTGCCGGGTGTGACCCAAAAACCAAAATAAATAAATAAATAAATAAATAAAAACAAAAAAACAGGATATACATGTTCTTTTATACATTTTGTTATATTATAATGTATAATCACTCTACAGAAATATATAATAGCCGAATAACAATATCATTTGCTCAAAATTCAAACACCACAATTGTCTGTAAGTTACAATCTAAGTTATATTATTTTTGCAAATATTTATCAATGTAAATAATTGCATACAGATTCCAGGCATTATTATTTTATCTTGTCTAATATTTTACAAAATCTCTTTATTACAAGACTATAATTAACTTATTATATTTTCTTTACATTATTTGACATTTACTATCAGAAAAAATTTTAAATCTAATACAATATATATTACTTAGTTATACAAAATATTTTAAAATGAAAGCATTTCTATTGATTGTATAGTTTTTATAAGTACATCAAATTTTTATACATTTATATTCATATATGTGTATTTCAGTGTAGACCAATAATCATTTCTTTGAATATGATCTTTAAACTGGTTCTTTAAACTGATCTAATCCTTGGTTACAAATGTCTATGATTTCTAATTTCAGATACTTTTTTTTTTTTTTTGGTTTTTGGGCCACACCCAGTGACGCTCAGGGGTTACTCCTGACTACTATGTGCTCAGAAGTCGCTCCTGGCAGGCACGGGGGACCATACGGGAACCGGGGAATGGAACCGTGGTTCATCCTAGGCTAGCGCAGGCAAGGCAGCAGGCACCTTACGTCCTGCGCCACCTCCCGGTTCCCAAAGATACTTCTAATTAGAAAAGCAACCCTAATTATTTAAAGGGAAAGTAGAGTTTTAATTATTTTATATTTTCAATAATTTCTCCTTGCTTCGTGTATACCTAATAAGAAAACATAGTTATTTTGAGACCCCCATGGCTTTATTGATTCTTTATACAATATTTTATTTAAATAACCATTCATAAGCAACACAACTTTTAAACTACCATATTGCCTATAAAAAATAATTAATAAATGATAAATATTGCAGGTCATTTTTTAATCAAATGACATTTACTTCATATAATTAAACTGAAAACAATATTGTTTTGAACAATTTCACTGGATAAGAAAGTTACTAGTAATCAGTCTTCACTATATTTTGGCATAAATAAATTATTTTCCAAAGGTATATAGAGCATTAATCTGAAAAATATATTGATTAAAATGATTTTCTTATATTGAATTTCTAGTTGTTGCCTTTTTCAGATACATTTCCCCCACTCTTACTGATTTTATCTTCATAAACTTACTCAATGTGTCTGAAAATCTCATTGACTCAATAGTTATAAATCTTCATCTGAGACCCATTTAGACATTATTTGTCCTGAGAAAAAGTTTATATGATCTGTTCTAGAATCTTTCATGTATTCTTATCAAATGTTTTTACAGCACATGTAAATTTTACATGCCTCAATAACAGTTCATTAATCAGAGATTATCTGGTCCTCTGTGGGCCCACAGGATACTGTAAGAGGTTTAGGTTGAAATTATATAAATTAAGGGGGGCACAGGAAAAGAGTGGGGAGCAAATAGTAGAACAAAGAATCCTTAGCTGCAACATTTTGAGATACACCAATTTATGTGATCTTAGTAAATTCTAGTTTTTATTTTCTACATATCCTTATCAAATAACTTTCTGTAATTTCTGTTTCATGACTTGAATTGAGTAAATAAGTCTTAAATTAAAATATTTGTTTAATCATTAATGAAGAACACATAAATTATAATAATCCTGATTTGGAAATTTTATAAAGGCAAGATTTAAGGTTCATATCACTTAGTGTGATCATAAAGAAGCCTTTCCACTCTTACTACCTCTTTATCTTGCTCCCTCCATTTAACACTATAGTTATACCAATAATACTTTATTTTTCTCTTTAATTAATCTATTTTTCTTTTGTTTGTTTGGGTAGTTAATTTCTTTGACCACATTCAGCATTGGTTTTACTACTGGGTCTGTGTTCAGAGGACAATTGTTTTGGAGAGTTCTCAGTAAACTCAAAATTGAACTGCCATATGGCCCATCAATCCCTCTTTTTGGGCATCTATCCCCAGGGCAGAAAAACATTCATCCAAAAGGATGCACGCATACCACTATTCATTGAAGCACTCAGTAAAATAGCTAGCAATCGGATTAAATCTAGATGTTCAACAACAGATGAGTGGATCATGAAGAATGTGGTAAATATATACAATCGAATATTACATAACAATAAGGAATGATGCAATCATATAATTTGATGAAACATGTATGAAACTGAAAAATATTATGTTAAACAAAATAATCTAGACTTAGGATAAACATGAAATGATGTAATTTATATGTGGTATTTAGAATAACTGCATTTATAAAAGCAATGATCAAAAGTGGAGTTGTCTTGAACACCCTTTCCCCAGAATATAGTAAGGAGAATAAAACAAAGTGAATAGAGGAGGTGAGTCACAAGTATGAAAAGTTAAGGATGATGAGCTAAGCAGTTTCAAGTGCATTGGTGGAGATAAAAAAAGACATAAATAAAATCAAAGCCAAAATCTACAATGAAGAATCAAGAGACCCAACTAACAATTTACTTAGAATGAGCCTGTTTTATTGGTAGGCTGGGGTAAAAGGTGGTGGTTGGAATACACATTGGGAAATTAGTGGAGGAAGGTTGACACTGGTGTTGGAATTGGTCCTGATTCATTGTATGCCTGAAACCCAACTATGAAGAACTTTGTAAATCACAATGGTTTCAATAAAATGACATTGATTTTTTTTAAAACATCATAAAAAAAGAAATAGATGCACAAAGTTTTCTTCAAAACACTGGATGTACTAACTTCCTCCTTTCTTATCTTCCTTGATTACTTTGTCTTTCCAGACAAAGCCAGGTTTTGTAATTCTTCTATATTTTATCTCTCCTCATAAATCTTGCCAGCTAGAGAGTTTAAAAAACACATAACTTGGAACCAATATAAACTCTCGGTAACTCAACCACTTGGGAATCACTATTATTCTCCCTCACCTCTTTTCTCTTTTGAATGAGATCAGTCATTTCTTATTTTTTAAACTCCTTATCATTCTATCAACTTCTACCTCCTCTTGGAACTTGCTTCATTAACTTTCTCATTTGCATTTCCAATTTCTCTTTCAATTCTTTCTATCTCTTATGGTTATCCATTTCTTGTATCTTAGTTATACCTCAAAGGGTTTTCTGATATATTGTGATTTTTCTTCCTGCTATAATGCCAACTTTGATGGAAGTAGAATTTATAAAAATTATGACTATTCCTTTTTTGCTAGCATTTCTTTTTTCTTGTGATAACAATTTAAAGTAAGTTCATAAATCTAAGGACTCTATTTTTATATACTGATCCACTTCTTGGAAATATTTGAAGTATATCTGCATTTTTATTTATGTACTTTTGAGATAAATATTAGAGTACCAAAATATTTGAATAAATTCTTCAAATAAATCATAGTTTTTAATTTCTGCTCCCAGTGATCTTCAAGAATTATTTCAAAGCTTACTGGTGTTTTTGTAGATATTTTGTGAAGTTAAATTTGTATATCATATGCAATCATTTAAAAGTCTTATGCATCACTCTTTAATATGATCTCAAGTCGTGTATAATTAACTTGCTCTACGTTTAGAATATTCATATCATCCCCAATGTATATCAGATCAGTACAGAGTAGGTTAGAGTTATCTACTATCCACCTTCTTCCAGCCATTGTCAGCAAATAATTTACTTTAGTATCTATGAATTTTTTTACCTTGGAAAATTTACATAACTTGAATACAAAGTATTTTTGTATTCAGCTTTTTTTTTAGTTCGCATAAAAGTTTTATTATTATCTTATTCATTTTTGTTTGTGTCCGCACCTGTTGATACTCAGTGATTACTCCAGGCTCTGTGCTAATGATTTACGATTTACTCCTGGAGGTGGTCTAGAAATTTTTTGTGGATCCAGAGTACAAACCATGTTAGCACATACAAGGCAATTATCCTACTAGCTTTACTATCTCTATAACCCCATTTTTCATGACTAAAACATTTCACTGTAAAATTACACATTTTGTTTATTTCCTTATTTTAAATATGCCACAATTTAAAAGGAATGTTTAGTTGAATTTTATAAATTAAGACAACAATGAGATATCATTTTACACCAATGTGGATGGTACATATCAAAAATACTGTAAATAATCTCTGCTGGCAGGGCTGTGGTGAGAAAGAAATGCTCATACACTGCTGGTGGGAATGCTGTCTGGTTCAATTCTTAAGGAAAACAGTTTGAAGCTTTCTTGATAAACTCAAAATGGAGCTGCCATATAACTCAGCAATCTATCTTTTGTGTATCTATCCCCAGGACAGAAAAAAAAAACATTTATCCAGAATGATGCATGCACAACACTATTCGTTGCAGCTTTCCATACAATAGCTAACACTTGAAATAAGCCTAGATGTCTAACAATAGACAAATAGATCATGAAGATGGGTTACATATAACAATAGAATACTACATGTCTGTAAGGAATGATGTAATCATGCAATTTACTGAAACATGGATAGAACTGAAATACATTATGTTAAAAGTAAATAAACCAGAAGAAAGATCATACAGAATGATATCATTTATATGATACTACATATATTTAATACTGCATTATTTAATACTACATATAAGTGTAGTATTTAGAATAACTGCATGAATAAATGCAATTGCTTAATGGGATTTGTCTCAAATACCATTGACCTCAGATTATCCCAAGAAGATAAGAACTTAAATGGAGGAGGAAAACAAATATGGAAGGATGGGTACCAGTGCCAAATGGTCTCAGATGCATTGATGGTGTTAATAAAAAATAGATTTATATGTCACAGTCAAAGGCAACAACAACAATGGAATCAAGAGACCAAAACTATAACAATGTAAACATTAAATGGGCCTGTTAAACTGGCAGGTTAGTGTGTAGGGGGCGATGGTATTGGATGCTCTCTGAAACATGGTGGTGGGATTGGCAGTGATTCGTTGTATGTTTGAAACCCCACTATGATGGTCTTTGGAAATCACAATAATTTCAATAAAATAGAATAAATAAAACATTTTTTAAAAGTTGAGTTTTCAGTTGAGTTTCAAGCATATGTTGTTCTGATATCAATACTATCACAACTGTCAGTTCTTTCCACCAATGATCCCATATTCACTCTCATACAGAAGCCTGTGTCTATAATAGCCACACTGTGAAGTATTTTTTTGTAGTTTGTATTGCATGTTTTCACTTTCCAGGCTTCCATGTTCTACATACATTTTCTTCTAACTGACTTTCCAATCTGAACACCTTACCTCCTTCAGCAAATACTATTTATTGACTAAGAGGAGTTTCTAGAGTTAAAATAATTAATTCTTCCTCCATGAAGAGTCTTGTTCACTTTCCTCCATACTAAACCATAAAATGTGGTGTGACAACAATCTATTTTATTTCAAAACCCTGATAGTGAAAATCAGGTATAAGAGAAGACCTTACATATCCCCGCCTACTTAGTGGAGCTGACTGGGAAGAACTATGAGTCCGGTCTTTTCTTTGTGTTTCTTTGTCCTCTGCTGTCCTCCGGACCTCGTGGGAGTGGGCCAAACCGGCTCCAAAAAGACTCGCTCTCCCAGAGGTTCGGTCTAGGGTGGAGATGCACAGGAACACTTCATTAGAGTGAAAACTGGCAAGCATGAGTGGTTTGCAAAGCAAGGTCCCCTGATTGTGACATCAGGCTGGGAATTTCTGCATATCCACACCTGCCTAGTGGAGCTGACTGGGAAGAACTGTGAGTCCGGTCTTTTTTGTTTGTTTGTTTGTTTTTTTTTGTTGTTTTTTTTTTGGATCACACCCGGCAGTGCTCAGGAGTTACTCCTGGCTCCATGCTCAGAAATTG
>PVKC010044480.1:0-11585 GCA_004027635.1 Crocidura indochinensis | reverse complement strand
GATTTTGAGTCCCTAAATATTATTTAATTAATTGATAAACAACCCATTTTAACAGAAAATTATCATTTAAATTATTTAAGATATATTTTAAATTTAGAAATTTATCAGTTTATATAAGACAAAAATTATTCTGTTTGAAAAGTGCTGTAAAATACATTTAAAATAGTGGCCAGTGGGGTTTGCCTTGCAAGCGGTCATTATGGAACCATTCCATTCATTCCCCTATACGTGTATCATTCCCCAAGTCTGCCATGAGAGATTTCTGAGAGCCAGGGGAGCCAGGAGTAGCCTGTAAGCACCACCGGATATGGCTCAACCTTCCAAAATGCATTTAAATTATGTTTTATGCCGTGCTGACCTTAATTTACAGGTTTTTTTTGAAAATCACATATTATTCAAAAGGCAATGAAGTGAAAATTTATCCCTTGATATTGTTTCCAGGGGCCCGGGAGATAGCATGGAGGTAAGGCGTTTGCCTTTCATGCAAAAGGCCATCGGTTCTAATCCGGGTGCCCCATATGGTCCCCCGTGCCTGCCAGGAGCAATTTCTGAGCATGGAGCCAGGAGTAACCCCTGAGTACTGCTGGGTGTGACCCCAAAAAAAAATAAAAATAAAATAAAAGATATTGTTTCCAAATAGAAATACTTTTTCCCATTGTTCACAGGACAAGTCATAAATAAAAATTTTATTAGGCAAATCTTAGTAATATTTAAAAACACTTTCTAGAAAACAAGTTCATAGGTCTAGCAGTTTTCATATGTGTTTTATTTGTCCATATAAATAAAATTATATTTATAATTTATGTATGATTCTAATTTATTTTTGTAATAAAATTTTGAGGAAAATATTAAGGAAAAGTGAATTAAACATTAATTAACATGGTATTATAATCAGAGCGGTACTTAAGAATGGGTGAAACCCATTGAATTGTATTGGGTAAACTGAGAACTGTACTAAACGTGAGGATTGACTCTGAAACGCTTCATTTGCCAATGTCGCACCTACCAGTTGAGAAGTGAGACATGGGTATAGGTAGAACTATTACGACAGTGAGACAAATGAAATTCTTGAGGCTATCCAGGCTAATGTTTACTTGCACTTGAAAAAAATTTATTTTTAGACTTCCATGAAGTAAGATACTGACAAGGCTATGCTTCATCTTAGAAAATTATTTTATAACAATTCTACTACTTTGTCAAAGATTTTGAAAGGACAGCGAAACCTCTTCCACAGTTCCAATAACTATGGACTTTGTGATTGGAGACTAACTCTGTCAAGCCACCCACTCCTTGCATTTCCTAATACATCATAAATCACATACGTGACAGGCTCTTAAGATTAAACCACTCTGAATATCATTATTTCTATAGAATGCTTGGTAAATGCAGATTTTAAAATTATGTTATGACAACAGTACTCAGTATGTGTTGCCACTTCTCAGGCAATTGCTCCAAAATGAAGTGACTCTTCAAAATGAGACATTCCAGAATTATCCTACTAAGTGTCCAACTGCTCATTAACAATAAAAATGTGTTTCACATGCACTGGTCTTTAAACTTGCTATTTGGAGAGTTGTTTACACTCATGGTTTCATTACCTTCTCCACAGCCGTAACAATATTTGGCAAGCTTCGCAAAAGTAATTCGATCAGCTTGCCCTGGGGCTACCCAGCATGTAAAGAGCTGTCAAGTTAAAAAAGTGAAATCCTAGGCAAAATGATTCTATTTTATCCTTCATGTAATTGAAATACTTATAAGGGGGGAGGAATTATTTCCTTGTAAATATATTTCGCACACATAATGATAGAGGTATTATTTTGTTTTTGTTTTTATTTTAGGAAAACAGCCAGCAGTGCTCAGAACCAACTTCTGGCTTTGCTCTTAGGGATCACTCCTGGTGGACCAAATGTAGTGTGAGAGATAGAACCTGGGTTGATTGTGTTGACATGCAAGATAAGCATCCCACCTGCTGTCTTATCACTTTGATCCAACTGTGTTCAATTTTTAGAAGAAATGTATAAAGAAATGAGGAAGAAGTAACATAAATTTATAATGCTTTTGAAATTTCTGATCTTGTATGTGGCTGTCAGTGCCAGAAAGGGGGAATTCTATGTCTTGGTAACAGGGTGATTTAGATGCACAACTGATAAGTAGCTAACATTAATATAAATAAACACATTTTCTATTAAAAACATCTTTAGCGCATCTTCTTCAATGATTATTTGCTTTTTTAAGAAACCCTCGTCAACTAAGAGGCTTACTAAATTAATTCTATAATTCACAAAATTATTTACATAGAGATTCCAATGAAGCTGCCTTTCTCATGCTAAATCCACCCCAAAGATGACTGTATAAAAATTATAGAGCTTTATAATGCACCAAATCCATAGAGCTTGTCTGTATTAAGTGTGGAAAGAATTTGAAGTAAAAAAAGTATTTTCAAGGTCAGAGAACTAACTAGTGGCAGAATATAAAAGTCCTGAAACCCACTCAACAATGGTATGATTATGATTATTTAGCTTACTTCTATGAAATTAAAATAAATAAGTTAATCACTTGATCACAAGGGTACATTGAATTGGCAAGTTAAATGTGATACAGCTTTAAAGGTCCATATTATGAAGATGTTTACCTCTCCTTATTACACAGTAAGTAACCTTGAGGAGTTAATTTCAAAACTGTAAGCTTCATAAATCAAATTTGATGAAAAACAAATATAGAAAGTAAATAATCTCTAAATATTATAAGTAGATAAACTTAATTATATAACTTAGAGACATTATATTGTGTTGGTGATCAATGAAATGGAAGTTGATGCAAAAACCTTAATTAAGACAGCATATGAAAAGATCAAGAATGTAGAAAATAAATCCTAATCAAAAAGAAAGACCAACTTCCCTGTATCCTGCTGTGGAGTTCATGCATAAAATTAAACCTTTTTAAACTTTGCTCAATATTATTTCAATGTATTTTTGTTTGTTTCATAGAAGATTTAGCATAAAGTGAAAATACTTGATTTGATTTAGAGATAAAGAGCTTTAGTATACTCATTTCAAATCTAATATATTTAAATATTAGATGCAAAACTAATTCTTTTTTGAAAAATCAGTTTAATTTTATTTAATTTTCATCATTACAAAGTTAATGACAGTAAACTAAAAGTTTACAAAAACTATATACCAGTGAGTCGGAGTGATAACGCAGTGTTATGGCATTTGCTTTGCACGCAGCTGACCCAGGATGGACCAGTTTGATCCCCTGCACCCCATATGGTCTCCTAAGTCAGGAGTGATTTCTGGTCACATAATCAGGAGTAACCCCTGAACATCACCAGGTGTGGCCACAAAACCAAAAAACTACATACCGACATCTGAGAATAAATTAAAATTTTCAAACAGCTATTACAGTTTAGAAAATACTTCTAGTCTTAAAGTAATAACTATTTAACACAAGTATTTTATGCAAATTTCTAAGGAACTTTTATGCCTCAGAGAACAAAATAATACAAATAACCTTTGCAATTTTTTAAATATCTCAGAATGTTTTTGTAATGTAATATCATTCCATATTTTAAAGCTTACCATAATGTATTTTACCACTTTAGAGTATTATTAAAATTGTTAATAAAGCTAAATTATTACTATTTTAAATGTATTAAATATTATTATATTATAATAAAATGTTGGTTACAGCATACTAAATGAATTGTACTACCAATAACACTAAAATAATATTTAGTGACTAATTCCTTGAATATAGAACTTTCATTTACTCTCACAGGCTTTTCATCTATTTTTCCTAATCCTATTGCAATGCCAATTACTAAATAATGAAAATATTATCATAACTTACTATGACATATTTATTTTCTCAAATTTTCTTGATTTTAGCAAATGTTTAATTTCTTGTCTTCAAGTATATATAATACTTTACTATATTTTTATTACAATAGATTTTGTTATAACTGGAATTTAGTATAGTCAAATATCCAGTTCTCATTTAAAATGGCATGCTTCTACATATAGAATTCAGTCAAATACCTCAAATCTATGCTGTAAAATCTTCATCATGTACATTAATGTGTTTTTATCCATCTATCTAAATTCATATCTAATTTATACTTTCCATATCAATGTCACTGATTTTTACTGTTATGAATAAAACATTTTATTTATTGATAATAAAAGCATGAATCACTTAGACAAATACATTTAAATATTAAAAGCAAAAGAAATATTTTTTAGAATTTATTTTGGGGCCTTCATCGAGCAATGCTCAGGGCTTACTCCTTTTCCTGCACTCAGGAATAAATACTTGCAGGGTTTTGGCAAACATATTGGGTGATGGATACCTAATTCAAATTGGAAATTGGTTACAAGTAATTGCCCTACTAGCTGTATTATTTCTTCAGCCACTAAAAAAGCATTTTAAATATATTTTATTAGAATTATTATATATTGAGACAATACTCAAAAAGTTTATTTGCATACCATAGTGTTTAAAATTGCATTTCATGTTCATTCATCATTTTATCCTTTCTAATTAAAGCATAGTAATTTACAAAGTTTTCATAGTTCAGTTTTAGACATACAATAAATATTTCAGTACTAATCTCACCACCAGTATCAGCTTTTCTGAGTCATTGTTCCCAAGAGTTCTGTCTCATGTCACCACATCCCACCCTAGCCTGTCATCAAAACAGGCGCATTTTTTTAGATTGATAAAATTTAGCTCTCATGATTTCATTGTTATTGACTCTGTAGCTTGGATATATTTTTCTTTCCTTTCTTAATACCATCAATGCATCTAAGTCCATTTCTGCTTTTGTCCCCTGTTATTTCATATTTCTCTTTCTCCTCCTCCAATCCATTTCTTTCCTTCTTCTCACTATACTCTGGAGCCGAGTGTTCTAAAACCCCCCTATTTAAGCCATTGCATTTATTTATATAGTTATTCTAAATAACTTATATAAGCAGTATCATTCTATATTTATTCTTCTGTTGGCTTATTTCACTTAAAATATCTTCCAATTCCTCCCTGTTAAAGCAAATTACATTATGGCATCATTCCTTAGAGCTATGCAGTATTTTATAAGTACAACACCTTCATGATCCACTCATATGTTGCTGGACATCTAGGTTGATTCCAACTTTTAGCTATTGTATTAAGTGCTATGATGTATATATTATTGAGCACTGCAGTGTGCATTTATGCTTTTGGATGGACGTCCACATTTTTAATTGAAGGCTGATATCTTTTAATTAATCTTTATATTCAAAGAAACAGAATATTTTGAGAGATTTATCTATGGACTAATTAAACATTTTATCTGACATATGCTTTATGTGTATTTCAATGTGAATGCCACTTGAAATAAGAAAAATAATATGCACTATAATTTTAAGGTAAAGAAGTAGAAGCTATAACAATTGTAATACTATTTAGCTTTATCAAAGTCAAATAACTGTCAGGAAATAAATTCTCAGACACTAATGTTAGATATTAACATTAAGCAAACATTGAATTTAGTTTTAAATGAACATTTCTGTAATGTCTGACTTCCAAGTAGTCATACCACTGGGTAGTTTGGTGTGTTAACCTCTGTATATTGTGAGGGGTTAGGGACTTAAGACACAAAGTACATTTTTTGGGTGTCCTCCTTGTACATGGACCATGCTAACCTCTGTATCTTTCCTTTTTAGTATATGTACTGTTGAAGTGAGCACAGACACACACTATTTGGTACCCAAAATATTGACTCACAAGTATGTCCACAATTATTTCAAGTATTTATCTTAAAATTAAACATGCTTATGGTTTATTCACAGCACAGTTTGATAACTGCATTTTGACATTATTCTATAAATCTGTAGATTAGATTATAGTATTGAAGACATTGTTGGATATTGCAATTGAAGAAAATTTGCTCTCAAATTCATAGCACAGAGATAGGGCAACAATAGATGGTCTCATAGGCCAAAGCAGCACAGGATCTGAAGGTGACCAAGAGTCTTCTTTTTGTATAAAATGATAAAGGTGAATGAAACAGGTCATGTGAATTATCTACACCACAGAAATAAAGCAACTTTTCTCTTAGTGAACCTACCGTGTCTTCTATCTTTGTTTTGAAGTAAAAAGATTGAAAGAGTGCTGTGTTATTTGGGTTCAAATCCTTCACTGATCTCTTGACTTTTACAAGATGCCTTAACAACTTTGGAGTTTTAGTTATTGGTTCAAAGATAAAATGTTATGATTGTGCCCAGGGTTTGTCCCTTCAGTTGCAAATAAATGGAAGCAAAATAGAATTCAATTTAATTTTCTTTGGCACAGAGTGTGATGAGTGATAGCAGTCATTTTCAGTCAAAGAAATTGAACCAAGATGTGCTTTTTGAAGACTTTTTTTCCTCTAGACATAAGTAGTCAATTTAATACACATTGCTATAAATATATATTGTATTTAATTTATTACATCAATTAAGATAAAAACTGATTTTTCATAGAATTTTGATATCACAATTATAAACATTCATTTCCTATAGAAGATCATTGCAGTAGCTATTTTATATACCAATCAACATTCTACATATTTTCTCATTCTTATTTTGTCAAATGTGCAGATATGTTTTATCGTAAACTCTGAAAGTGCAGAAAATTGCTAGTAATTCATAAAAAATTAGATTCTGATTCAAAATCAAGACTATATAATCTCTATATGGTCTATCAAGTAAAATTTATTTTGAGATATCACTGATTTCTACTTTTCTCCATAAATTAGAGATGCTATATTTCTTATCACAACTTAAGCATAACAGTGATTAGAAAGCAAGCTTAAAATTAACTAAAGAATTTCAATTTGTTGCATGCAATGTGAAATACCTAATTTGTAAATTTAAATTTGTTGAGAGTTAGATATAATTTTAGACTAACATATGAACTACAAATATACACATACTATTTTTGTTGTTAGTAAGCACATTTGACTAAATTGTTTTTGTTGCTAAAAGATAGACAAGTGAGTAATTAGTTTACCAGAAATGTAATTGTCAAATAACTGTATGAATACCATCAGACATTTTTTTTTGGTTTTTTTTTGGGGGGGGTCACACCCGGCAGTGCTCAGGGGTTACTCCTGGCTCCATGCTCAGAAATTGCTCCTGGCAGGCACGGGGGACCATATGGGGCACCGGGATTCGAGCCGATGACCTTTTGCATGAAAGGCAAACGCCTTACCTCCATGCTATCTCTCGGGCCCACCATCAGACATTTTGAGACAAAAATGAAGTTCTTGTGATCTGGTTCTTCTAGGCCTCATCTCTATTGCGTTTGGGTATTATTATAGTAATATCTGGGTTGAATACCTGAAATTTTGTTATATCACTTTTCCTTCATAGAAAGAAAATACTAGTTGGAATCCCCAAATTTAATGCAATTAAAAATCAATGAAGGATCAATAAAATGTGTCCCCCTTAAAAAATTCTTTTATCCAGTTAGGATATTTGAGGGTAAAGACAAGAAGTTGCTTATTTTTTAAATCATTTTTAAAAACTTTTTTTGGGCTGGAGCAATGGCACAAGCAGTAAGGCATCTGCCTTGCACGAGTTAGCTTAGGACAAACTGCAGTTCAATCCCCAGGCATCCCATATGGTCCACCAAGCCAGGAGCAATTTCTGAGCATAGAGCCAGGAGTAACCACTGAGCATCACCGAGTGTGGCCCAAAAGCAAAACAAAACAAAAGCAACAATAAAACACATTTATCTTGTTCAATCTATTAAATTGAAACACATTTAGTTTAAACTCCATTAAGCTGTCTAGAAAACATAATTTGCTAAATAAACTCCTGGCCAAACACTCAGATATTGCCCTTGGCTTGGGGGACCATATGGGACACTGGGGATCGAACCGCGGTCCTTCTTGGCTAGCGCTTGCAAGGCAGCCACCTTACCTCTTAGCGCCACCTCTCCGGCCCATAAAATAAATAATCTTTTAACTTGAAATAATTATTCTAGTTTTCTCTCTGTTGCAAAGTTGTATTTTATTTACTTACAATTTTCAGCAAACTCAGACTTCCAGTACCATTGACTAATAAATTGGCGCATTATCAGCTGTGCTCTTGGCTTACTCCTGGTAGAGAATGTGGGGATTTCTATGATGACCTGGGATCATACCCTGGTAGGACATGTGCAAAGCAAACCACCTCCCTATTGTACTATCCCTAGTCTATGAACCATAATATTAGTCCATAGTGTATACTTCTCTGAATACTTTAAATTTTTATCTATTTTTCTCCTTTATTTTATTTTTAATAATAATTTTTGGTCACTCTTTGTGACCAAAGAGTGAGTATTGAATCTTTAACAGTAATATTTAAGGTATATAGTGACAATGAATCAGGTCCATTCCCATCACCAGGGTTGTCCTCCCTGTGATTTTATCTCCCCTAGTTTGCTTCCTAATGATAAATTTGTTGATGAGTTTATTTAGCTTTCCTTTTCTCTTGTAACTTTCTATATTTATCTTGAAATATTCACAATAATGTAATTTGAGCAAGTAATCTTGCAATATTTTACTGGATGCTTTGGTATCAAATAATATTATGTATTTACTTTTGTATAATTCTCATCTATTAATTAAGTAAATGCTTTGTTTCTACCTCCTTGTCATCAACTTCTGAACAGTTCATTATTCTTATGCTTGCTTTTCTAATGGATTAAGGAATTTTCAAAAACTCTTATTTGCATTTTACATAAACAGATGAAAGTTTTAAAATTTTTAAAAGCTCTTGGCCCCTGATAAACCTGTAGAGTTCAATATCTGGTCTTTCTTCTACCTCTGCTCATGCTTATAGGTATTGTGAGGTTCTAAGATTAGGCGAAGTTTCTACAAGGCCATCATCAAATCCTCTGTAATTCCATCCTTTGAAGCAATTTCCTCCACATGCATTCTTAATTTAAAACATAATAAAAACTATGATATTACTTGTTTGTTAAAATAAATGTCCTAGGCATTTATTAATCTTCAGATTTAAGATTCAAGTATTTCAGTGAAATTCCTGCTAAGTTAATATTTAAATTGTTTTGACAAAAAGAACCAAAGGGACAAAGATATGACTCAAAGTATCAGAGCACATGATTATTAAGTGTGAAGTATGGAGTTTATTTCCCAATATCTTACATCACTATTCCACCTTGCCACCACAGAGCCTGACTGAAATTTTAACCCGAGCTTCTACTGTGCTGTGAGTTTCCAGAATACTGATGGGTATATGCCTTAATATAAAAGTGAAATGAATGCAATTTTTAAAATCAATTATTAAAGCAAATAATATCTGCACCACACACTGATATGACAATCAATGACAAATATATCAGTCATTTTAATAATAAGAAAGTGACAGATATATATGCAAATATATTTATGTAGAGATATATTTTGCTCATGTATAACTAAAATATTACTCATTCAAACTTTTCATAAATTAAAAACAATAAAATAAGCATATTATTTTGCAAACCAATTATTGCCTAATGATTTTAAATAATAGATTTGACTTTAAAAGGACAATTTTAGTTACAATTTTGGATCATATATATTTGATAATTTTATATAATCCTATGTATCAGAAAACTAAATAATATATTTCTCAAGTATATTTAGCAGGAGATATTATTTCTGTTTGTAAAATTAAGACTTCACTTTATGCTTCAATTATAAATTGACTTCCTCCATACTAATAGTAACACTTCAGTAAGGCTGCTACTAGTAATATTTTACTGGATGTCAGGTCTATTACTATGTTTACTTTTACATACACATGTAAGTTGATACTTATTTTTCAATCAGTCTTCCAAAACAATGACCTTAATCTTACATTATGCTAGCAAAAGCCTTACAATTTGCAGACTGCTGTATAACAATATTTCTTTGCTATTAGATGTAATTCAGATGTTCACTTATCTCAGTTTATACTCAGATGCAATCTTAATTCTAAAAAAATGCATAGTCATTTTTTATAATATCCACACTTTATAGTGAGAGTGTTTTTCTTAAAAACTTACTCTGCCTCCATTCTACTCAATAATTAAAAAATTCTTCTATTAATGTCTCATATTTTGGTTTGAAAAATAACAAAGCATTAGAGACATACAAGAGCCACAACTTAATTGTTGGCACCATCTATAAATTTCAAACATTTTAAGATGTGATCTCTATGATCCTCAAGTACTGCAAGTTTGCCTATGGTAGATTCTGTCCAAGTATCTACAAAATAAATCTGTCTAAAGTCTCCCAAATATTGTTTGAAAAGGCATCAAAGAATGATAAGATTATTTTTATGATTCAATTATCTCACTTTCAGATTTGAACCAGAAGACAACAAATGCTACAGACCCATGCCATTAATGTGTAAGAGTATTTTGTAATTCCTTTGATATAGTCTCTGTAAAGAATAGTAATTAAATTTAATAAAAGAATTATAGCATATTTTGATCCTATCTTCTGCATTTTCTTTTACTTATTATTTAGATTATAGATATTTATGATAAAATTTTTTTTATCAAAGTAAAATTTAAAATTTGGCATTTTGATCTAATATTTTTATGGTTTTAACAGAATCACCAGCTTCCCTTAATTATGTCAAGTTCAGTATTAGAGAGATAGTAGGCATTTACCCTAAACATTGGGTATTCAGCTGACCCCTCTAATGATACCCATGAACATATATGATTCCCAGGATATCAGCTCTGAGTAGAGCAAAGAAGTAAAACTTGAGAACATATGAGAATGGAAAATAGAGACAACAAAGATTTTTTCTAAAATGGAGAAAGAATTTGGAAAAAAGAAACCTTCTTAATATTTAATATATGATTTTATTATGTGCAATCAGATTATAATCAATGTATCAAATTTACTATTATTAAAATATTTTTAAAACACATTTTCTATTTTTTGAAAGAGCATTTTTAGTGCATCCTTATTCATAAGACTGAATGCATTAAACATAAAGTTAAAATTATAAAAATAAAATTAGCATAAAAATGGATAATGGGAACCAGGAGAGATCTTAAAAAACTGGAGCGCTGGTCTCTGATCACTAATGCCATATGGCCTCCAGAGCACCACTGAGCCAGAATAGTACTGATTATTGTTACTGAATGCAGCACCAAAACAGCAAGTTTTGTGTTACAGGGACAAGTATTGTAGGGAGTTGGCCTTGGTTTCTGAGGATTTCTGGGATTTCTGTGTTTGCCAAAAGAAAATAATAGTTTTAAAAAGTAGGATTTAAAGCATAATAAACTATATTTTCTACATTTTAGAAAAAATGTAATTTTAATATAAAATTTGATTTGATATAAAGAATTTAAATTAAATATTAAAAATAATGACAAAATTGTGTCAAATACTATCCGTTCTTTTAATTATTTGCTCTTTTGAGTATCAAATGCCTATAAATCTCCATATTGTAATTGTAAAGTTAACTTTGCAAACTAGTTAAAGTATATTAATAACTCAATTGTAGAAATTGGCACAAGGGGCCCGGGAGATAGCATGGAGGTAAGGCGTTTGCCTTTCATGCAAAAGGTCATCG
>PVKC010044479.1:0-11581 GCA_004027635.1 Crocidura indochinensis | reverse complement strand
AAAAAAAAAAAAAAAAAGCAGTGTCATGGGCCTTTTAAGTTTCAAGGAAAATAATATGTCAGAGTGGTGTGAACCTGGCAAGTCTTTCCTAAATATAAGGTATAATTTTATATTAATGAGGTTGGAGTGATAGCACAGCAGACAGGACATGCACAAGGCTCATCTGGATTTAATCCCTGATAGCCCATATGGCCCCTGAGTCCACCAGGAGTAATTTCTGAATGCAGAAATTGAAAATGCCAAGAGTAATCCCTGAGCACTGTCAGGTGTGGCCCAACCCCCTTAAAAAAGCACAGTCTTGGTCAGTAAAAATTGATATTAATAATTGCTATCAATTGGGTACCTTTTACAGACTTAGAAAAGAAATGTTTAAAAGTTAAAAAAATTTTTTTTCATTTTGCGCCACACCCGGCGGTGTTCAGGGGTTACTTCTGGTTATCTGCTCAGGAATAGCTCCTGGTAGGCAAGAGGAACCTTATGGGATGCTGGAATTCGAACCAACCACCTTAGGTCCTAGATCGGCTAGTTGCCAGGCAAACAGCGCTGTGCTATCTCTCCGGCCTCCACATGTTTTTTCTTAATTTTTATTGAGACCATTGTGAATTACAAGTTCTTCATAACTGGATTTTAAGCATAGTGACAGTGAATTAGGGCCATTCCTACCACCAGTGTTGACCTCCCTTCACCAAAGTTCCGAGCGTGCATCTTATACCTCTACCATTAGCCTCCGGGCTTGCTAACAGTTCATTTTAAATTTATTTATTTATTTTGGTTTTTGGGTCACACCCAGCAGCGCTCAGGGGTTACTCCTGGCTCTATGCTCAGAAATTGTTCCTGGCAGGCTCGGGGGACCATATGGGATGCCGGGATTTGAACCACTGACCTTCTGCATTCAAGTTTTACCTCCGTGCTATCTCTCCAGCCCCCATTTTAAATTTAGGTTGTTATAGTTTGGTTCTCTTGATTCTATTGTTGACTTTGGCATGTGTATTTAGTTCTGATTTTTTTTCCACCAATGCACCTGAGACCACTTAGCCCCTGAGCCCCATACCTTCTCTCTCTTTCCCTCTCTTTCTTTCTCAAGAAAAGAAATATGAGGTAAAACAAAGTAATTTATGTCCCAAGGTTCTGTAAAAAAAAAGGCAGAAGCCCTTATCTAGAAGATACCAAAAAAAAAAAAAGGTGGTGGTAACATTTTTTTCCCTCACAGGCACAGAATACATTGGGGGAAATTAGGAAGGAAATACCATGGACCTGAAAAAACAGGTGTCTCTCTACCCATGAAACATCTTGTCATAAGACCAACTATAGGCTCTAGGCATACTGATTGTCCAACCCTGAATTCTTTCTTCATGGTCCCAGGAAAAGTTCTACTGAAGTTGTCACAGTCAGGCTTCTATTTTTAGAGATCTTGCTTTTCGCACAGATGCTATGTCAAAGCTGGGGTGTCATGGAGTGTCCCAAAAGACATGTTTATTTTTTTTTAATCTATGCTCCCATTCCCATGGCCTAGAGTTGCTAATACTAGTCAAATATAGTCATCATTCTTTGTGGGGAATTAAAGCATGTCTCCAAGGTGGTTCTCGGGAAGTCTGGAGCCCCACTGACCCCACCATTTGGATCATTGGTTTTGTGCAATTTCCTGAGAATGCTCCTTGGGTCTTATATTGCTGGGGATACCTTTGTGGTTCTGGGAGCTACCTGGGCCACATGTGGTGGTGCTCAGGGGCCTCCAGCTCTATCCCCAGAGATGCACATGAGACCATACAGTGCTGGGAAATGAACCCAGGTCAGGTGCTTTCTAGGTAAACACTTTCTCCACTATACTATCTCCCAGTCCCAATAGGCATCATTCTTGCACCAACCCAGGTACCTTATGGCACCATAATCCAACCCACCACTGCCAACTGAACTGGTTCTCTTGCTCAAACCTATTTGTCTTTCTAAATAACTACAGTCCAAGCACTGTGCGCAGCACTTTTATCTATATACTAACCTAAAAGGTCCAATTTTATTGTCTCTGCTTTCCAGAAAAGAATGAGAGGGTCAAAGAAGTTAAGCAACACATATTTAGAACATAGCACAGGGTCTGTTTCAAACCCGAACCATCTCTCCATCTCTCCTGGGGAGCATTTCTGAGAGCTGTGACTGAAAAGCTTTCTGTTGTAAGGTTTGGTTGTCTGTGCTCTTATCTAGCTTGAATAATCATGGACCTTGGTGGCTCCTTGGGAAAAGCCTGGGGAAACTGTGTTTAGGAAAATAAATCTCTTGGTAAAGCAAGAAAAGCAAGTGGAGATAGTGGCCACTTGTGCCCAGTAGTCTTGCTCTGAGACCAGGGCCACAAACACACAGGCTGACATGATATCCTTGTCTGAGCCATTGCTTCCCCTCAATGTCACACTGAACCTAAAGGGCATGACATTTATGAAGAAAATGAGCATCTGCCCTGAAACAGTCAAGATAACCTTGAAGGGAATAAATAAACTTGCATATTGATGGAGCAATTTGAGTACATATTGATTCCTGGTAGCTAGTGCCTGGATTCTTAGTTCATATAATAAGTGGTAAGGGTTACTTATAAATAAGACTGCAGAATACTTTTTTAAAACCCACACCCCCTTGGGGAATCTTGTTGTTTTTGCTTGTAAATACACTATTGATGAAGAATGCAGCATAGTCTATGGCTTAGTGGTTATTGATTTATGCCCATGATTAACAGAGCTTCAGATTTACGGTAGCTACAAAGACAATCCTGAGTAAAGAACAAGTGTGATTCCCTAGTGAGAAATTGATTGTGAAAAGAGAAATTTTCCTACTGGAAGAACCTGATAGGAAAATGAATCCATTTGGGGTGGGGAGGAGAAGGATGCTGTTCTAGAAATTTCTACCTCATTCTAAATTGGATCAAGGGCAAACAAGAACATGAAGGGCTCTGGGATTCCATTCAAATCATCCACAATTGTTAAATTGATTGCACATATTTATGTCTAGGAACCTCAAAGTAGTCTTTTGAAATCTTATTTTTTTTTTTTACCCAGGATTGGCTTGTTTTGAGGGGAACAGAAAAGGGGTTGAGGGTTGTTTTGGATAATGCATACCTTAATACAATCACAACATCCTTCCATTGTTTTAGCCAACTACCACACATCTATCCAACCATTTGCCCATCTACTCATCCATAAGTTTATCTGTCTACGCATTGTATATCTGTCTGTTCCTCCATCTATCCATTCATACACCCATTTATTAAGTATGTCCTCTGTGTCAGATTCTGTTTTCAGATAAATAAAATACAACTTTATAGGCTCAGAATCTTGTGGGAGTAGGGAAGACAACTATGCAAAAAATAAAAATACAGTCATCCTCATCCTCCACATTTAATCTTTAAAAATATGTTGGATTGCTTAGAGCAAGTTTTACTCTTCCTTGAAATTAAGTAATAATGTGTTCCTCTCCAAACCACAACTGATTTCTTTAAGAATCTCTCAAAAACACTTTCAAAACACCTACATAAATATCTACCGAAGATTTTTTGATTAATATAAATCATTTTAAGCACCAATCATCAAAATTTTTTATCATTTAATGAGATCCTTATGGTTTGTGCAGAATACAATATTGAAGAATGTAGGTTATGAATCATGTTTTTCTCTTATTGCTAAGAAGTGCATCATTCTGCATGTGGATTTACAAAATATCATGCCACGTCCAATGAAGTAACAGAATCAGCAACTTTTGGGGGGTATGTTTTATATGTTGGGCCACACCTGCCTGTGCTTAGGGATTACTTCTGGCTTTGTATGTAAGGATTACTTCAGCCCCATAGAATCAGCAACATTTTCAAAATTCTTCTGTATTTCTGTTTTGTGCTTTATGAGTGTAAGGAGCGCCTGGTCAAACTCAGAGCCTTTGTATACATGCATTGCCCTTTCCAGTGTGTATTGTTTTCCAGGCTTTTATACATTCATGATGACACTTTCACATGAGGTTGTGGGATGTATGAGAGTAATTGTGTACCAAGTACAACAATGGAAGTTTTCCAAAAGGCCCATTGGGAAAACAGCTAACTGGGCTCACTACTCCTTTTTTCTGCATGTGTATGCAACCTAAAAATGCAGATTACTTATGCTGGTTTTCTGATTTGGATAGATAGAGGCTGTTGTAAATCACTTAGAAAGAGGAGGGGCCGGAGAGATAGCAAAGTGGTGTTTGCCTTGCAAGCAGCTGACTCAGGACCTAAGGTGGTTGGTTCGAATCCCGGCATCCCATATGGTCCTCCGTGCCTGCCAGGAGCTATTTCTGAGCAGATAGCCAGGAGTAATCCCTGAGCATCGCCAGGTGTGGCCCAAAAACAAAAACAAAACCAAAAAAAAGAAAGAGAAGGAGATGGCTTAAAGGGCTGGTGCATGCTCTGTGGACATAAAGGTCTCTTTTCCATCCCGAGTATTGAATGGGTCCAAAATGATTGCAGAGCGCTGAATCAGGGGTAGCCTCTGTCCCCCTGAACAAACATAAAACTTTATTAGATGAGGTGGAGATATAGTACAACTGGCCAAGCACTTACCTTGCATGCAACTGACCCATGTAAGATTCCTGGCACCCAATCCCCTGAGATCTACCAGGAGTGACTCTATCCAGGAGTACACCCTGTCCACCACACCCGTAAACTGAAACTAAAGCGTTTGCAAGTGAACATTTCTGCAAATGATGGAAAGCCTTAGGAGAACAAGGGGTATCTGTAATTTCAAGATGGTTGTGTGAAGTACCATGCTTCCACAGGAGCTGTGCTGGTTTTTGCCTGGGGACAGAAGTGCTAACTGTCCTGGAGGACCCAGGACTGGTGAGAAGTGGTAGGTGCAAGGGTGGTATGAAGGCCATTTTATGTACAGGAAAAAAAGTATAAAAGCAGACAGGTAAAAAAAATTATCCTCTTATGTTGGAGAATAAAAACTATTTATCTTTTTGCTGAGTTGTAAGGGGCAAGGAAGAGGAGAATGGAGAAAGAAGTAGTGGTAATGGAAAAGGCCTTAGTTAAACTTTATTCTGGAGAATACCCTTAATGTATGAAGGACATTACATTGCCTTTCAAGCTTAGAAAACTTCCCTAGAAACAAAACTCAGTGAAATAGGATGTGGGAATCTGAAGACAAAGAACCTATGCCACTTTTGTATCATCTGTTGTATTACTGTATTCCCTGCCACTGCAGGGAAGGTATCTATCTGAGAGGAGGGGATGGGCCGGAGGGAGGTCTGAAGGGAGGGACTGATGGAGCTCAATGGTCATGGATGGGACAACTCTCAAAGTCAAAGGTTAGCAATTAAGATCAGGGTCTGTGTCTTCTTCGTGGACTTTCATCTCCCACCTAACACAGCTCCTGGCAGACACCCAATACATGGTAAATGAAAAATTTACATTGTTTAGCTGACATATCATTAGCAGGGTGCTGAGGCAATGAATCAGTGAATGAGCAAATACATTAAATAACCATATATTATTTTTTTAAATTAAATTACTTCTTTCTGTATTAGGTCTGATGGTCTCCCAGAGCACTTGGTCTTTGAAAAAAACTTGAACCTCTATTTCCATCAGAAGAATATACATCTCACTCGAAATATTGCAATTTTGATACCTAAGCAATAATACAACAGGTAAAGTGCTTGCCTTGCAAAAGCCTAACCTGGATTCAATCCCTGGCATCCCATATGGTTCCTTGAACTGCCAGGAGTTATCCTGGCCATTAGTAAGCCCTGAGCACTGCTGAGTGTGGTCCAAACTGCCACACCATTCAAAAGAAAATATTACAATATGGATCCTGCAGTCATACTCTCTTGTCTAAAGTTCTAAAGCTCTCAGTCTTGGAAAGAGGAGTTTCTTGAGTCTCTTGGGGATGTACCTCATTGGTTGAGCAAATGCCTTGCATATCCGAGGTCCCAGGTTTAATCCCCAGCACTGCAAGAAAATAATCTCTTCATTTCATTCAGGGATTTTCATGACCTTGAAAGGGTCTTTGATAGTCTATTTTTTCTATCATTTCTCTGGAAATAATGCTCCTTATTCATTCATCGCACACTGATGTCAGGCAGACTGATTTGTTAATGTGCAAAAATTTCTTTAAGGATGAAAAGGGCCGATGATGATGATGATGATGATGATGATGATTGATGGTGATGGTGAGGTTGTTATTGTTTAAGAGAAATCCTCTGCTATTGAAAGGGAGCCATGGCATGGTCACTGACATTTCCTGTGAAGAAGCAGCATCTCACAGGTGGATACTTATTCACCAGTAAAATATTCTCCATGTGGAATTGCTTCTTGTAGCCTGTTCATGTGCTTTTAAAGACGATATTCAAGTGCTACTGTGGATTATCACAGTTTAGGTCAGAGTCTGAGTCTATATCAGCCAGCCACTGCCATTATCCAGAGGCATTGATGAGAAGACATGAGTTTTTGCCTTTTTTTTTTCACTCCCTGTTGCTTTACATTCTTTTTTTTTAATTTTTGCCTTTTAGACCACTCCCTATGATGCACAGGCTCTAGTCCTGACTTTGCTCAGGAATTACTCAAGATCTCAGGGGACCATATGGGGTGCTGGGGATTGAAACCAGGTCAGCTGCATGGAAGGCAAGTGCCCTACCTGCTCAACTATAGCTGTCTTCAAATTCTACTGACAGCACCGTAAATCAGAGACAGGTCATCAGAGATGAGTACATGGTTTTTCCACTTTTAAACTACTTTCAATCTATCAGCATTCACGTTGACTAGGAGAGAAACACTGAATTTCTGGGCTGTCTTTTTCATTTGTTTCTTTCTGAACTGAGGTCATTTTTATGCATACCTTTCAGGCTCGATGGTATGAAATATTAATAAACACAGCAACAAAAATGTGAACTTTTTTCTTTCCTTGTCTTGGTTTGGAACTTGATATAAAACCAAGGAAAGTTGTAAGAAAAGTTTAAATTACATTTAAATAACAGGGCAGGCGGGAGTCTCCTAATTTGAAGTGTGTGAATGTGAAATTGATGTTGGTGGCTTGATATTTCTAACTTGATTTGTGGCTAGTTTTCTTCAGCAACTTGGGCTTTTAGCAAGATTTATGCTGAAACTTTTACAGTAAAATTTATGAACTGCATTAAGTGCTAAGGGAGAAGCATAAAAATCAGTAACATGAGAGTCTGGAGCAGAGAGGACTGTGTACAAATAGGCAAAATGCAAATAATAGGCCAATAGATGAGGCAGAAAAAGGCAAATGGCCTTTTGACATCAGGGAACCAGAGTTGGAAAATTTTTTTAATTATCATCTAATTGGTTGGACTAGATAGTGTGCAGAAAGATGTATTAAATCCAAGACATATCATTTTAAAATGAAGCAAGTTCGGGAAAATATAAGAAATGTACAGCAGAGTTTTAGGAACCTAGTTAACTGGAGCAGAGTAGAAAAGCAGGAAGGTTCTATCTACCTTAGAGAGAGAGAGAGGAGGGAGCAAAATGCCTGCTCCAGACACGTGCAGGAGGGAGGGTGGGAGGGAAACCTGGGACATTGGTGGTGGGAAATGTCCATGTTTATGGGTGAAGAGTGGCATACATTGTAAGACTGAAACTCAATTATGAATAACTTTGTAATCATGGTGTTTAAATAACAAAAAAAGAAAGAACTCTTCCATTATAGCATTTTGTCCAGTAGGGAACAGCAGTGAATCTTTGAGACAAGTTGTGTATGTGTGCGTGTGTGTGTGTGTGTGTGTGTGTGTGATACACACACACACACACACACACACACACACACATATATATATATATATATATATAGAGAGAGAGAGAGAGAGAGAGAGAGAGAGGAGAGGGAGGACTGGGCCTGGGCCATTCTGTACCCTGTTTTAGCCTTTATCCCAAAGTCCTCTTTCTTTCATTTCTCCATTTCCCAGGATTACTCTGTCATTTCTTTGCCTCACTAGTGTAAGACTAGAAGGTACATGGTTCTGACTGATGGATCTGGAGCTGGTGTTACTAATTTCCTCAACATTAGAAGTCTGTCTCAATACTTAGGAGAGGATCATACAGGCAGGAAGAAGCTAAGAAAATATAGAGAAGATAGGAGCCAGAGTGCTAATACAGAGGTAGGGCATTTTCCTACCTGCATTGATTTTTACCTATGCTCAATCCCCACATCTCATATGATTCCATCAATCACTTCCAATATAGATATTGGTGTGGGGACTTTTGAGTGATACAATTGGACGCCACGTGGGAAGGGAAGGTCTTGGTGAGTTTGCCAGAGGACAGAGCTAAGCAGTAAAACTGCCATTGTCCTTCTGTGATGTGACATTACACAGTTCCCTCTTTCTCCCTAGCAGGTGACAGGTTGGAGAAAAAGAAAATGCAGAAACAGGACAAGGACCATAGATTTAATCACAGTTCTGCCCCCTGGTGGAACAGTGCCTCATTACAGAAATTACATTAAAAAGCCTTCCTACTTTTATTTAAAAAGCCAGAACATTCTAGGTCCCCAAACTACTTATTGCATGTCCATAAGAGGAAAAAAATTAGTATAATCTGATGCAACCACTATCTGTGAATGACCTAGATGCTTCCTATTATTGCAACCAAGTCCATTTACATTTGCTCACATCATTTCCCATCATTTAATGAGCTGGAATTTAATATATATATATATATATATATATGTATATATATATATATATATTTTAGCAGGTGATCTCTCTTCATGCAACTTTTCAATGCCTTACTCCAAAAGACTACACTTGGTAAGCAAAAACTTTAATTTTCCATCCTTCTGGTCTGAGCTGCTCCAGGACAACAGTGCTGGGTAACTCCCTTCCATCAAATGATTCATCCATTTGAAGTAAATGTTTGTGCCTTGGCGTCTGTCCATCGGTTTCAATCCTCAGCAGCCTATTCAGGAAAAAGAACGCGTTCAAAGGGCATTTAGGTCAAGATTTTATTGGGTTATGCCCGCTGACTCCAACACTGCTGATGGATTTACCGGATTTCCTTAGCCTTTATTTAAAGAGATTAAATGACATGTCCAGGGGCACATTGGGTCACTAGAGGTCTGACTGGAGTTGATTGATTTTCTGCTTTGGTCTGTGCAACCTCAGAGTCAGGGGAGTTGGTTGGCTTTGGTCTTGGTTGAGTTTCTCTTCAGGGATCCAGTTGTCATCTGCTGGGGGGTGGCGCTGGGGTGTTCACCTTAGCAGCAAAAGAGACTTCTTCAAATGGTTGGTAATGCTCAACAAAATTTGAGCCCCTTCCTCACATCAGCCATATTGGCTTCAGCTCTGAAATAGCAGCCACATGCATACAGAATGAAGCCCAAAGTGACTTTAGTGGTAGTGAGGGTGCAGTAACTTTGCATATTAGTACCATAAATGTCAAGACTATTATGACCATATTACCTAAAATATAAAATTTTTCTTTTTAAAAATTTTTATTGTGATCAATGTAAATTACAAGTCTTTTATAGTTATATTTAAGGTAGATAATGACAGTGAATTAGGGCAATTCTCACCACCCAGTGTTAACCTCCCTCTACCACTGTTCCCAGCATGCATCCCATAACTCCCCACTTTTGTCCCCTAGACTTCTAGTGTAACAGGTTCTTTTTGTATATAACTTGTTGTAGATTAGATATCTTGATTCTGTTGTCGTTGACTTTGGGTTTGGTAATTAGATCTGATCAAATTTCTATTTCCAGCTAATGTTCATTTGATCGTTTTGCTCCTGGTACCATCCACTTTTTTTTTTATAATAAAAACCTGATTCAATGTCACTATATACCTAAAATTTTACTGCGAATTGTTTGTAATCCGCTTTGGTTAAAATTAAAATATCAAAAAAATACATATTTTTTAAGAGAAAGAAGCCAAAAAGAAATGGACTAAACTTTGCAGATAAAACCTGAGAAATGAAATATCTCCAGAATATAGTTTGGCCAAACTCTGCCTGAGTGAATCTAGTTTACCACTGTCCATGCAATGGAAGCAAAATTCCACCAGAGAGCACTCACAGCTTCTCCATGAACCTCGAGAGCGCCTCACACGCAAATCTGTGCCCAAATCTCATGGCTGCAGTCGTGGGATTCATAGAAGGAGATGAATGTGCACGTGCAGATATCCCCCCCACTCCCCAGCTCCTTTTGCAAATAATGCTTCTTTGTCTTTTTCGGGTCCACATCAGTGAGACTCACGTGGGAAAGTGAAATACGGAGGATGTTTTTGTTTCCTTTTGAATCAAGAGCGAAGCATTGCCTCCCGGGGAAGGTGCAGTACTTCTCTGCTGCATCGGTTTCATAATTACAAGGCCCGGGAGGGAAATGATGGACCGTCACCGACTTCCCTCTATAGTGGTGCAGCCGGCGACCCTGGGGGCCTTCCAGGAACTTCATGTTCTGGCCAAGCTCTGTGCAATCCTCTGCTCTGGCCATCCAGCCTCTCCCGGGGCCACCTGAGGAATCAGCTTTGGTTAGCTTAGCTGGACCATAATTGGTCCTTTCGTTTTGGAGGCACCGTCTGGGTACACATTTCTCTCTATTATGAAAGAGTGTGTTTTCTTTGGAGCGGATCTATAGTATATGGGGGTGGTTATGGGGGTCCCCAGGCTGAGTTTTGCCGCTCAGCCTCTGCCACAGGGACTCAGCCCACCCTGAACCCCCTTCCTGCAATCCTTCCCCTTCAAGTTGGGGTCAGAGAGGGGGCTGGAGTTCTTGTGGTGTGCAGTAAATTGGCAAGGGAAGTGGAGGAGGTCTGGATGATTTTAAGGTTCTTTTAGGCTCTCAGGAGCCAGAGCCCCATGCATTTGTAAATTCTGAAGCCATTATCAAAAAAAAAAATTGTGTGACTTGAACCCTGTAAATTATCTAGTTGATTTCTCAGTCTCTAGTTCAGTTTCTCCCTAAACTAATCTCTAGCAATTGGAAGGATCCTGGGAAAGTGTGTGTTATATGACTGTCTCCTTGGCTGAAACTTCTTGAGTGGTTCCACTTCCCCAAATCCCAAACTCATTAGCACACTTAGTGCACCGGGCAGAAGATTAATATTAGGCGAGTACAACTGTCCTTGCCCCAGAGCCTAAGAGAAGGAAGTTTATCCTACCATCCCTCCCATGCCCATCCCTACTTTGTTCATGTTTGTTGCTAAAAAGAAATGTGCTTCAGGGGATAAACTCAAAGGGTGATTTTACTATTTATCCTGGTAGCCGCTGGGTTTGCAGCCCACCTTTTCTTCCCTGATCTTGTTCTCTACAAAGCCCTTCTCTTGTGGGCCGGAGAGAGTACAGGGTGAAGGCACTTGCCTTGCACATTATAAACTCACTCATATTCAATCCATGGTTCTACATCTGGTTTTCTGAGCGCCACCAGAAATGATCCCTGAGAATAGTCAGGAGTAAATCCTGAACACCATCAAGCATGACCCCAAAACCCAAAATAAATAAGTAAATGAAGATTTCAACCTTCCTTCCTTCCTCTTTCTTTCTTTCTTTCTTTCTTTCTTTCTTTCTTTCTTTCTTTCTTTCTTTCTTTCTTTCTTTCTTTCTTTCTTTCTTTCTTTCTTTCTTTCTTTCTTT
>PVKC010044478.1:0-11557 GCA_004027635.1 Crocidura indochinensis | reverse complement strand
TTCCCCTCCTCTATTTTTTTCCCCCCAGGGATGGTTTTATGCACAATCTGTTTCCCATCAAAATTCACCAGAGAGTAGATCCTCATTCCTAGTGGGGTCATGGTTGGAGATGGGGTCTCAGAGTTTGTTAAAGGTGAAATGAACCCATCCAGGCAGAGCCTTGACCCAATCTGAGCTCACTGGTCCTGAGAAGAGCTGGTGAACAGTGGCTGATACATGCCTCAGGGTCATGCAATTGGAGCTGCCATGATGGGAGAAAACACACTCGGTTAAAACCACCCAATAAATGGCCTCTTTATGGCAGCCAGGCCAACACATGTGGGTGGTGGCAATGGGAACTGAGGACTTTTTTATTTTAAAGAGAAATGACGTGTGTGTTGTGTGTGTGTGTTGTGTGTGTGTGTTGCACTTGTGTGCATACTGGGATGGAGCTTAACAAGATAAAAGCATAGGTTAACAAACTAGTTTGCAAGGTACTTTCCTTCCATCTTTACCTTAACTGTTAATAGTTTTTCCCCTGAAGATACCACTTACTCATAGGTTCCAAGGCAGTTTCTCACTCTTTCCTTCATGTCTCTATCTGGGCCTCAGGGCACTGGACATTTTTCAGTTTTCCATGACTTTGTCACCAAACACTTCTTGCCTACTCAAGTTCATGAAGCATGGCCTCCCCATGTGCTGCTGGCCACAGCGTCATTTCTTACTGTTCTGCTTACTTACCCATCTCTCTCATGTCCACAGCTGCTAGCTCTCTGAGCCCCTCATTGTGCCTGAGAATACTCTATCAATTTCATGGCTCAGAATGAATGTCCTTCACTCTCTCATCTCAGAATCCAACACTTCTTGATTTCCCTTGTCAACATCCTGTCTGCATGGGTCTGGTCATGCTGAATTCCTTCTCACAAAAATGTCAGCTTCCCTGAGATCTTTATCTTATGTCATTGTCCTGTTCATTGAGCTCTTTTCACTTAAAAATTTTAGTTCAGGTCATATGTTTACAAGAGTGTTAATGTTTATTGTCAAGGTACCATTACTGAAATACCCAGCAATCATAATCTCTCCACAATTTCCCCCTTACAATGTCCCCTCCTGACACTTGGCTTTCCCAGGACCAAGGATTTGTTACTGCTTTATTCCCTTGCCTTCTTTTTCTTTTTTTCTTTTTCTTTTGGTTTTTGGGCCACACCCAGTGATGCTCAGGGGTTACTCCTGGCTATGTGCTCAGAAGTTGATCCTGGCTTGGGAGACCATATGGGAAACCGGGGGATCGAACCGCCATCCGTCCTAAGCTAGTGCAGGCAAGGCAGGCACCTTACCTCCAGCGCCACCACCCTGCCCCCTACCTTATTTTTCTGTATACTACAGATAAGTGAGACACGCCAGTATTTTTGTTTGTTTGTTTTGGGACCACACCCGGCAGTGCTAAGCGGTTATTCCTGGTTCTGTGTTTAGAAATTGCACCTGTCCCGGATTGGCAGTGTATAAGGAAAATGCCCTACCGCTATCACTCTAGCTCCTGATATTCCAGTATTTATTCTCTCTCTTACTTGACATGATGCTCTAGTTTTATCCACATTGCAGTAAGTTCTAAGATTTTATCTTTGCTTCGAGCAGCTCCGTATTTCATTATATACAGATCACAACTTTTTGATCCATTCATCTGTCCTTTGCCATTTGGATTATTTCCATATCCTGACTATTGCTCCAAGATGTAATGAAGATGGATGTACATGTACCTTTTTCTAAATATATTTTGTGTTTGGGGCAGTAGGTGTTAAGTAGAATTGCTGAGTCCTCTATTTGTACCTTTTTGACCAGTCCCTAAACTCTCACAGAAACTGGTCAGCACAGCCTTCCCAACAACAGACAATGAGGATTCCTTTTTTGTCAAATCTCATCCTCCATTGGTGTTTTTTAGTCTTGGATATATGCCAGTGTCACAGGCATGTTTTTATGTTCTTTACCCTAATTTTTCTTTAAAGATTCTTTTTCTTTAACCTCATTAAAACTGTAGGGTTTGGGCTTCTCTTACATTTCTGTTCAAACAAATCTCTTAAGTCTATCAGCTTTGTCTTGTCCTCCTCAGATGTCAACACAAGTACACCTGCCATACTCCTCAAAACTGACAGCTGTTTTTCTCTCACCACTCTCTACCAATGGTGGTTGACTCTCAGCATTTTTCTAGTTGATGCTTTCATTCTAAGTTTTTCAGTTATCCTGGACCTTGAAGAGCAATTGATGTAGAGCAGAGGGCATGATAACCCACCCAAAATCCTCTCTGAGGTTTGTAGCCTTGTAGTTGCTGTTAGCAAGCCTCTGATTAATTTATTCATTCTCTTAGTAACCCCTTCCTTTTCATCCCTGTCCTCTCATAAATACCCTTTTACTGTTTTCAAATGAGTTTAATGTTTGTGAATTTTACAATCTTGTAAATTTTTTGACTTTGCGGATGTACTTTGTGGGTGGATTTGAATTTTTTCAAATAATTTTCAAATGGGCTTAATTTTTGTGACCTCTTATTTCCAGTTTGCTAACTGAAATTGATTGAATTGGACTTTTATACACAAGTTTTATACATTTTTTGTTTTGTTTTGGGGGAATGGAAGGAGTTTGAACCATTCCTGCTGTGTTCAGGACTTACTTTAGGCTCTTTACTCAGGGTTCACTCCTGGTCAAACTCTTAGGGAACCATATGGGGTACTGAGATCCAATTAGGGCTTACTGCACATAAGGTAAATGCCATCACTCATGTCCTATCTCTCCAGCTCAAGTTTTACATTCTTGAGATGAATGTGTGTCTCTGTGTGCATAGGTGCATATAAAATCCTGTCTTTTATCTATCAATTCTTCATAGTGTATTAAACACTTCCATCGTATCTTTTCCAAATGATGAACACACCTGGTCGCTTCCAAATGTTCCATTGCCAACCATGAATTCAGAATTGTCAGGACTAGTCAAAATTCCAATGAGAGGATTAGAAACAGAGCTTAATTATAGGTGAGAGAGGTGGGAGAGAGGGAGAGGAGAAAGAGAGTAGAGAGAGATCAGCCCTGGACCCTGGACTTTAAGGCTTTTTATATCACCCCCCACATGCCCCCCAGAGAAACAAAGCATCTGTAACTAATGCCTTTATCCTTAAAGGGACAGGAATCGCTTATGGTTGACCAAGGGCCTTAAGAGGGTCTGTTTCCTTATAAGATTATATCAAATAAATGGCAGGACTTAATTCTGGAGAATTATAATTCTGGAGAAATGTCCAGCTTATTTTATCCTTTTTTTTAAAAAAAAATACAGCAACCATGGTTTTTAAGAAAAATGTAAGACATTCTTGCAATAATTTTAGAGACAAAAGAGAGGAGGCTGGAAATTCCAACTCACTTCATGAAGTTCACCACAAAGAGAGATGAGTGTAGTTAGAGAAATAACTTCATTGAGAACTATCCTAACAATAAGAATGAACGAGGGAAGTGGAAAGCCTGTCTAGAGTGCAGGAGAGGGTGGGTGGGGAGGAGGGAGATTTGGGACTTGGTGATTGGGAATGCTGCACTGGTGAAGGGGGGTGCTCTTTACATGACTGAAACCCAAACATAGTCATGTTTTTAATCAAGGTGTGTAAATAAAGATACATAAAAATGCAACCTCTTTTCTATAAATAAAATATAAAATAGAAATAAACAAATATTGTACTTAATGAATATGTATAAAAATGAAATGAAATTAGGGGGCAGGAATAAAAAATAAAATTAAATTAAAATGGTTATTTTAGGTTATTTTAGTCTATGGGGAGCCTTCAAATATGGAGTCCTTTGTCTTGGAGTTCTGCATTTCTCTGGCAGATAGTTTATTAGTTCTCTTTTATTTTTTTTGTTTTGTTTTGGGGTCACACCCAGCAGTGCTCAGGGCTTACTCCTGGCTCTATGCTTAGAAATCACTTCTGGCAGGCTCCGGGAACCATATGGGATGCTGGGATTTGAACCACCGACCTTCTGCATGCAAGGCAAATGCCTTACCTCCATGCTATCTCTCCGGCCCCAGTCTAGATTTTTTATTTTTCCCCTGACAAATTCTGCTTCCTCCATTTTTCTTTGACAGGTGCTATTTACCAATATGTCTTCTTATCTTCCAAACTTGGCTTCTGTTTTGTGGAATCTGATCTGTAGTGTTTGGTGACAGAACTGGTTGAGGAAAGCAGTGCTCACACCTGGAATGTATTTATTCACCAGCCCAGGGGACACAAGCTTATCAGGATTCTGCATGGCAGATCTATTGACAAGAATTTAATTGATGCTAAACTGAGATGCTGTTAGTGAAGAGAAGTGGGCAGTGTATTCTGTAGGAGGTTAAAAATAGTGGGAAAATAGAAAAAGATGAAGATAACAGACTTAGAATTTTATTAAGTTACATTGACATTCTGAAAATAGTAAAACTTGAGGTCTTAGATTATTTTTAATTTATTTTTTTAATATTTTAAAATTTAAACTACCTTGATTTATAAAGTTATTCTTAGTTGAGTTTTAGCTATAAAGTGTTTCAGACCCAATCCCACCACCAGTGTCAACCTCACTCCAGAGTCCATTCCATTCCTTCCTGTCCAGACTGCCATCTTAATAGGTACCTTTTTGAGTTTGATTAAAGTTTGGGTCTCATGATTTTCAGTATTGTTTATTTTGAGGCTCAGATATTTATTTCTGTCCTTCCTTAACACCATCAGTGTACATTCATCTCCTTGACTCCTGTCTCCTATTATTTCACATCTTTCTTCACTTCCACTCTATTTCTTTTCTTTTTAGTATACTGTGGGGCCAAGATATTCTAGGCAATTCCCACTTAAATCAATTCATTTCAAAAATTTCAGTTATTTTAAATACCACATATAAGTGATTTTATTCTGATTTCTTTTAACATATCTACCAATTTCATCCATGTTGTAGTGAATTGCATAATTGCATCATTCTTTATAGCTATGTAGTATTTCGTTGTATAAATGCATCACATTTTCATGGTCCACTCATCTGCTGTAGGACATTTAGGTTGATTCCAGCACTAAGCTATTGCACTGAGTGGTGCAGTTAATAGTGGTGCTCATACTTACTTTTGAAAAATGTTTTTTCTGTCCTTAAGATAAATACCCAAAAGTGGAATTGCTGGCTCATATGAAAACTGGATTTTGAGTTTACTGAGAAACCTTCATACTGTTTTTCATAGGGGTTGAACCAGACAATAGTCCCACTAGCAGTAGATGAAAATTTCTTTCTCACCACATTCTTGCCAACACAGATTGTTCCCAGTATTTTTGATATATGCATTCTCACTTGCGTAAGATGATATATTGTTGTCATATTGACTTGAATTTCTTTAATGATAAGTGATGATGAACATTTTTTCATGCGCTTGTTGGCCATCTGTTGGTCTTCCTCTGAGAGGTGTCTTTACATTTTCTCTCCCAACTTTTGGATGGGGTTTTAATATTTTTGATATTTAATCTTCATGAGTACATAGTATATCCTGCATATCAGCCCTTTATCTGATGTGTTGAATGTAATTATTTTTTCCCATTCAGCTGTCTTTTAATTTTAACTGGTTTTTTTTTTTTTGCCATAAAAACCCTTTTTAGTTTGACGAAGTGTTATTTGTTTTGTTTTGCTTCTGTAGCCTTTGCCATTGGCATATCATTGAAGACTCCTTTGAGCTCTAAGTCTCAGGCATGCTGCCTATGTTTTCCTCTATGTACTTTAAAGATTTAGTTCTGTTCTCAAGGTCTTTGATCCACTTTGACTTTAATTTATTTCATTTGATCATCCAGATGTTTCAACACCATTTGTTAAAGAGGATGTTTTTATTCCATTTTATGTTCTTGGGCTTTTTGTTAAAAAATAGTTGACTATATATCTGGTTGCTTGTGATTATATATTCTATTCTCACCAGCTGATCTGAAAGAAACTTTGTTCCAGTGCCATGCTGTTTTGATCACTATGACTTTGTAGTGTAGCTTCAAAGTTAGGTAATGAGATGCTTCCCATTTCTAAAATTTCAGTAAGTTTTAGGCTATCTGAGGTCTTTTTTTTTTTTTTTGGTTTTTTGGGCCACACCCAGTGACGCTCAGGGGTTACTCCTGGCTATGCTCTCAGAAGTCGCTCCTGGCAGGCACGGGGGACCATATGGGAACCGGGGGATCGAACCATGGTCTGTCCTAGGCTATCTGAGGTCTTTTAAGATCCCACACAAACTATTACTTTTTTCATAAAATTCTCTTCTAAAAACTTGGATAATGTTGCATGGAATTGGATAGGCATTGCATTGAATATATATGAAAGTTTAGGTAAGATGGCCATTTTTTATAATATTGATTTTTCCAATTCATAAAGCATCGGATGTTTTTTATTTACTTAGGTCTTCTTCAATTTCTTTGAAGAAATTGCTTTGACGTTTTTATTGTATATTTCTCTCACCTCTTTTATTAAGTTGATTCCTAGGCACTTGATGATTTTGGACACTATTTTAAATGAGGTGAACTCTGATTTCTTTCTCCTTTGACTCGTTATTTGTAAAAAGAATATAATTGATTTTTGTATATTGACTTTATAACTGGCCTGTCTGCTCTATTGGTTTATTATTTCTAGGAGCCCTTTTAGTGAATTTTTTAGGTTCTTCACTGTATGTCATCATGTCATCTACAAATACATTGATAATTTGACTTTCTCGTTTTCAATTTGGATCCCTCTGATTATCTTCTCTATTCTGATTGATGTTGGGATTTCTAATACAATGTTGAAGAAGAGTAGAAACTATGCACATTTGCTCATTGGGAATGCTTTCAATTTTTCACCACTGAGGATAATATTGGAGATGAACTTTTTATAGATAGTTGTTACTGTCTTGAGAAAGGTTCCTTCTACCCCTATTTTATTCAGGATTTTAATCATGAATGGGTGCTGGATCTCATAAAAAATTTTCTCTGGATCATTTGGCATGATCATATGATTTTTATCTTTCCTTTTGCTGATGTGTTATATGATGTTAATTGATTTGCATATATTGAATTATTTTTGTATCCCCAAGATGAAATCCACCTGATCATGATGTATGATTTTTTTGAATGTGCTGTTGAATTTAATTTGCTAAGATTTCATTGAAGATTTTTGCATCAATGTTCATTAAATAGAGAGGTCTAGTTTTCTCTTTTGGTAGTATCTTTATCAACTTTGGGCATATGTAATGTTAGTTTTGTAGTTAAGTGTAGGGAGAGTGCCCATCTCTTCAATATTTTGGGAGAGTTTAAAGGTATGGCAGTAAATCTTCTATGACTTTTTGACAAAACCCACCTGCAAACCCGTCTGAGCCTAGATTTTTATTTTGGGGGAGATTCTTAATTTTTTTTTTGAGATTCTTAATTATTATTTTAATTTTTTATGATTGTCTTATTCAGGCTATCAATTTCCTCCCAATTTAACTTTGGAGATTGCATGTTTCTAGAAATATGACCATTCTAGTTTATCTAACTTAACAGAGTAAAATTGTTCACAAAAAGCCTCATGATGTCATGTTTTTCTGGAGGTTATAATTTCTACCCTTCCTTTTCTTCCCTTTTTTTTTTTAAGTTTTCAGTTTGTTTGTTTGTTTATTTATTTATTTCGGTTTTTGGATCACACCCAGTGGTGCTCAGGGATAAGATGCTTGGTATGATTTTTTGTGAATATATGTAAATTAGATTTATGACCTAAAATGTGGTTTATCCTGGAGAATGTTCTGTGTGTAATAGAGAAGAACATGTATTCAACATTTTGAGTACGGAAGTACCTATGAGAATCTATTAGTTCCAGATCTTGGCTTCTCATTTAAGGCTCTTGTGTCCTAACTTATATTTGGCTTAACGGATCTATCCAGTGGTGAGAGTAGCATGTTGAAATCTTTCACTACTATCATGTTTCTATTTGTGTATTTCTCTAGGTTTGTGAACAAAGGCCTTACAAACTTTGCTGAGCCAACAGTTGGTGTGTATATGTTGGTTAGAGTTAGTACTTCTTGGTCTGTTTTTCCCTTGATAAATAGTGTCTATTTTTGTCTCTAATTACTTTCTTAGGTTGAATACAATTTGGTATGGTATAATTTTATCATTTTTATTGAGACCAATGTGAAGTACAGCCTTATATTACAAGTCTTGCAGTTATATTTAAGGTATATAGTGATAGTGAATTAGGGCAATTCTCAACCCTAGTGTTGATCTTTCTCCACCCCATTCCCAGGATGCTTCCCCTGTCTCCACTTTGAATCTCCTGAACTGCTAGTGTAACAAGTCTCTTTTGTGTATAGCTTGTTGTAGTTTGGGTCTCTTGATTCTTTTGTTGTTAACTTTGGGTTGGGTATTTAGGGCTGATCATTTTTTTATTTTCCACTCAATATTCATGAGACTGCTTCTCCCTGTACTCAGATTTTAGATATGTTTCCTGTAAGCAGCAAATGGATAAGTTTTATTTTCTGATCCATCTTGCCTTTTTGTGCCTTTTGATGGGAGAATTTAGTCCATTGATACCCATAGTTATTATCGACATAAATGGTGGTTGTGCCATTTTACTGTGTGGGGTTTGTTGTTTCTCAATTGGTAATTTGGTTTATGTAAGTGACCTTTCAGTAGCTTATTCAGAGCCAGATGGTTTTTGCAAATAATACCAGTTCTTTTTCTTTTTTCTTTTTTTTGTTTTTGGGTCACACCTGGCAGGGCTCAGGGGGTACTCCTGCCTCTACACTCAGAAATAGCTCCTGGCAGGCTCAGGGGACTATATGGGATGCTGGTTTTCGAACCACCATCCTTCTGCATGTAAGGCAAATGCCTTACCTCCATGCTATCACCTCTCCAGCCCCGCCAGTTTTTTTCATCTGATAATGTTTTTATCCCCTCCTCCCTTCTAAATGGGAGGTTTGCAGTATAGTGATATCTTGGTTGAAATCTCTCATTCAATAATTTGAATATGTTATTTTACTATTTCTTGCCTGAACCATTTCATATAGTAGATCTGTTGTGATTTTTAAGTTTTCTTCTCCCTTCTTTAAAAAGAAGTTTTCTCTCTCTCTGCCATTTTGATTACTATATGTCTTGGCATTATTCTTTTTGAGTCTATTTTTTAATATTATTTTGGTCTTGAATTTGCTCAGTTGCCTCCTTCCAGTAACTGAGGGAAGTTCTCTGCTATCAACACTCTCACCATTTGTTCTTTCACTTCCCCTTTACCCCTATTCTACTATTTATATACTTTGAAGTTTATTCCTCTTGTCTTTGTTTTTTAAGTAGCTTACATTTTCTCTCATTATTTTGTCTATATTTCAATTCCCTTATCAATGTTGACTTGTAATTTGTCTTCAAGTTCATCTATACAATTCCTCTCTATGAGATTCTGCTACTCTGATGTGCTAGTGTGTTCTCTAGCTCCTTCAGTTCTATTTGTATGGATTATCTTATCCTCTGAAAAAGGTTTTTGAGTTGGTTGAATTTCTCATCTATTAATTACTTTATTTCATTGGTTAGTGTTTCCTTAATTTCTGTAGCCAGTGCGGTGAGTGTTAATTTTAAGTGGATAAGATCATGGACAATACTCAAATATTTTGATGGGCTTATAGATTTGTTTACCTTTCATCTTGTGACAGCAATTGAAGTCCTTAGTCTCCTGAGTTCTTCAAGTGAGTGTTATTGATGGAGTTTTAGATTCCCAGTTACTTAAGAAGTAACCTGTTGAATTGTTTCTACCAAATATCAACTGATAATGCATCTGGTCTTCAGGTTATTTTTCTTACCATGCAGAGTTATTTGAGTCTGCTGAGAAAATTGTCAATTACTTATACCATAGAGTTAATTTAGTTTTGAGACTATATACTGTCTGAGATATAAGAGTACCACATCCTACTTGCCAGCAAATTTGAGTTGTATTTAGCAACATATTTGTGCATAAAAGTTGGATATGGATAACAACTGAATTGCTTATTTGTTCAACATAGCCTTAAAAATAGTGGTGGTCAGGGCCCGGGAGATAGCATGGAGGTAAGGCGTTTGCCTTTCATGAAAAAGGTCATCGGTTTGAATCCCGGTGCCCTATATGGTCCCCCGTGCCTGCCAGGAGCAGTTTCTGAGCATGGAGCCAGGAGTGGCCTCTGAGCGCTGCCGGGTGTGACCCAAAAACCAAAAAAAAAAAAAAAAAAAAAAAAATAGTGGTGGTCAAAACTTCCCAGGGAACAGAATTTGGGCTGAAATATTGAGCTTTTACCTTTTTATGTGGACCGGGGTTATTTTCTTTTTCTTCTTATTTTCGCATGTTATATAATATGTGATCATTCAGTTGGGCAAGGTGCTAAGCAGACTTTGTTTGTTACAAGGTATAACAGAATCAGGGTGGTGAGACCCTGTGGTACAATTCCAAACAAGGATAAGATGAGGACAAAGCCTCTAGAAGAAACTGGAGAATATCACTTAAAGTTTCAGAAGGCAGCAGAGGAGGTTCCTATATGAAAACACTATGACATTATAGGATCAATGAGAAGGAGATTGACCTCTAACTGTATCTAAATGGGGCGGAGGGGGGGAAGTGGACCCAAAGGAGGGTAGTGTGCACAAGCTGGGGTGCAAATATGAGTGTTCCTTAAGGAGCATTAATTATTATTAATGGAAAACCAAGAAAATACAAAATAAAACCCCAGTCACTTGTCACATAATTAAAAATATACAGGGAAGTAAAGCAAGGCAAGACAAGACTTGTGTATTGGTGTGTCAAATATGTACTCCACACAATATTTGTTTTCAATGACTTCTTAAGTATGACCACAGAGCTCCTGTGAATATGAAGTTATATGCTAATATATGCCCATCACTGGCTTGAACTCCAAGGGAGGGAATTGGAATCTCCACTTAAAGCAATTTGATGATATTTCATTTCTTCAACTGCCTTTGGAAGGAGGTTACATTAGATTATTATGTGTAGTCAGTGATAAAGTAGTAAGAAATGGAAAGAAGAGACTGGAGATTGGTGGCATGGTCTGAGATAGGGAGATGGACACATGGGAGTGGGCAGAAGTGTAAAGGTCCTTTTATATTGTATCTCTAATGTGCCCTACCTAGAACCCACCATGGAAGAGGCAGCAAACAGCTATGTAGATAAAGTAGATTGGCTGTTAACATTAGTTGTCATAGGGTTAATCAGGGGTGTATGAATACAGGGGCCTCAGTGGCAGTGTTCTCCAGAGAACAGAGTTCAGAATTCTCCAGAGAACAGATTTAGAGTTCTCCAGAGAAATAGAACCAATTAGACTTATATAAATATACATTTTCACACGATCAGAGGGCTGAAAAAGTTTCATCGTCTGGAGGGAATGGGAGCCAGAAGGGTGAAATGCTCAAGAGTGAAGAATCTACATGGGATTTGAAGGCCAAGAACCAGGAGCACCAAGAATGTGGACCATGTTAGCAGGATGGAAGAATGTTTCAGTTGAGTTGCATGAATTCCTATGACCCAAGTTGGAGCTGCTGCTTCTGAATATTCAACTAGCCAACAATAGAGAGCAACCCTAGAGTGT
>PVKC010044477.1:0-11579 GCA_004027635.1 Crocidura indochinensis | reverse complement strand
AATAATTTACTAGGGATCTTATACAGGATTACAGGTAAAGATTATGTCCAGAAATTACTGACATTTCAAAACAATATGTTTGATTGCTTTAACCTTACCAAATTTAAAATAATCTCTCAGTTTTTCTGTCCATAGGAGTGTCTGGATACAAAGGCTGAACATCCTATGGTAGGTACCTCAGTGCTCAGTCATTTGAGGCACCTTAATCAGCTTGCATCACGAAAACGTCTAGATAAAACTCTTTAACATACCCTTTATCTCTATATTATGCCTTCTTTTAGGACCTGAAGCACATGACCAGCCAAACCACCGAAGCAACAACCGTGACCTACAGATTTATACTACAGGGCCTAAGCATGGAACACGTTCAAGCAAACTAACATGCCATTGCTCTTTTACCCTCTCTTCTCATTACTTCGTATTTCTGTTGCTGTTGTTTGATTGTTGGTTTGTTTTGTTTTATTTTGTTTCTCTGTTTCTCTCTTGTCTTCCTCTTCTTCTTCTACCTTCTCCTCCTCATTATCATCAATTCAATCCATGTCAAATAAAAACCACACTGTTACCTCCTCTATAGGAATGGAAAGCTGACATATAGGGTGCTGCAGACAATACTGCAAAGGGTAAACACCTATATAGATAGACCCCACTAACACAATGGTTAGTACTCAAGACACAATCTATTAGTTTATTTTCCTTACAAGTACTATACTTACCATTCTTTCTATACTCAGCGCATCTCTTGCCCTCCCCTCCTCTTTTCATTAATATATACCTAAGCTAACTTCTTTACCGTATTTTCCGGCATATAAGACGACCCCCTAATTTTACAGTTAAAACATAGGTTTAGGCCTATGTTCGCTGTATAAGACAGAACATTCCTGTGCTGCAACTGCATGTACCACAGTGAGCTAATCACAACAAGCAAAGGTTCAAAGGGTATACTGTCATAGACTTCCTTTCTAACTCTGGCCCGTTTGAGCAGGCTTTTGACAGTGTGGATTTGGATCCAGAACATTGTCTAATTTGCATGCATCAAAAACCTGCTTGGATTGGCTGAGTTAGAGAGGCGGTCTGAGCAGCCTTGCAGTGATTGGTGCAGGATAGAGTTGGAAAATTCGCTTTGTGGCACTATCCAGATGATTTTCGTTCAGCGGCATTTCTAGACGTTTTTCGGGATATACTCAACATATAAGATGACTCCTGATTTTCGGTAGACTTTTTTTCGTCTCAAAAGTCATCTTATACACTGGCAAATACAGTATATGTGAGCAGGAGCACACAGAGATAGGAATCCTTCTTAAGAGACAAACATAAACCACAAAGAACCCATACCTATACCCTTTATAACTCCTCCCATGTACTATTCCCTCTCCCCCTTCAGAAATTTGACTATCCCTTCAACCCTCAATCCCATCCCCGATATCCCCACCATATTATAATTTTCCCTCAGTTCTTAATCCATTAGACATCAAGACCGACCTCCTATCTCAGTGAACCAGTACCCAGTACCCAAGTGAGGAGATACCCACTCAAACTCACACCTCATACCCAGCAAGAAAATACAACCAACACCCCGACTGACTCATGCAGTGTAGCCCTCCTAAACACCTCTTCCTAATGTGGACTGTGGCTTGATATCAAACCTAGCTCCAAAAGGACCCCCACTGCAAGAACTCTACCCAAGATCTCCCTGCCTGGAGTCACAACCCACAAAGAAATCTCAAAAGACAATAGGGAAGCATATACTTTCATCATAAGTATAGACCTATATAACACTACCTCTTATCCTGTTCCCCCTAAATGTAAAGTAATCTCCTGTATTACTTTCTCCCCTTTTCTTTGTTATTTTTCTTGTTGTTTTTTTAAATATTTTAATTTTTATTTTATTTTAGTTTTTGGTTTTTTGATTTGATTTGTTTTTTTACTTCTTTTGGGTCACAGCTGGCAGCGCTTGGAGGGTGCTCCTGGCTCTATGTTGCCCTGGTGGACACGGGGGATCATGTGGGATGCCAGATTTGAGCCACTGTCCGTCTGCAGGAAGGACAGACTTGCTTCCATGCTATCTCTCCCGGCCCCACTTTATTCCTTTAATTGCGTCTTTTATTCAATGTTTTTTTTTTTAAAGAAACTTTTTTCTTTAGATATATGTGAGCATAAATATTTTTAGTTTTTGTCGTTTTCTTTTATAGTTTTTGTCTGTTTTCTTCTCTCTCCACCCCCAAATCCACCAGCAATATAATGTAGCACTACTTCATCCTGCAGAGGCATATTTAAAAAAGGGAAAATTCTATGAGCAAAAACAAGCTCTTATCTGCTAGGGATAAGAACTCATACTTTTTTACAGCACAGGAGCATCTCCCACCCTGAACATATGTCATGTGGAACCAACTTAGACCCAGGGAATTAGGCACCGACAGTCCAGCCTTGACTCCTGAATACCAGACATAGAAACGACAGAGTTCTCCACAACAGTTCCAGGAACCAAATCCCCTCCAGGATGCTGCTCTGACACCAACATGCAGCAGTATGAAAGCGAGGAAATGGAAACAACTTGATCTAGAGAAAGTTGTCCTTCCTCACCAGCCAATGATAAGACAAAATTAGAAAATATGCCATCCTTTGATCTGTGCAAAAGTCAAGATCGCTATCTACAGATGACTGGTTGTTACAACCAGGACTGGACAGTACGCATCCCGAGACCAACAACAATAACAACAACAACAACAACAACAATAAAAAGCTCTAGCCTAGGTTTTGGTCTATGATCTGTTCAACAAACAAGATCTTCAATTCCAGAGGTCTGACTGAGACAATCGCAAGTGAACGGCTCCTCCAGAAACATAACGAAAGACTCTATCCCAGGCTCCATCCTAGGAGCAGTATAGTGACCAAGACCATCAACTACAGAAGATGGATTAAAACGACACTGAAGAAGCAGAAGTCTTCCATACACCAAAAAAGCACAGAGGGGATAGTAAATGATCATGCAAGGAGTCTATAGTTAATCCCATGACAGTATACTTCAGGGGTGGAGAAACCCTCACTCTCCTAGGCCAAGGGAATTCCCTCTATAATATCCCCAATAGTTACTGTGCCTGTGCAGGGAGGGGAGCACAAAATAATCATTTTATCCACATATATATTTATTTAATGATTTATTTTTTTGACTTCTTTATTTTGGTGTAGATATTGAAGTTGGTGCCTCCAATTTTATTTTAGCTTTCTCTTTCTTTTTGCACTCTGGCATGGTTTGATTTCAGGACCGAGACTATTATGTGGTGTTTGTCTTTATTGCTGTAGTGCTCGCTGGATATTTAATTTGTTATTTCTTTCTGTATTGTTGTTATGTTTCAATAACCTTTTTTCATGTTCTCTCTTAAACTGAGGTTGAAAGCCTCTAGAAGGACTCTGCCCATTTTCAGCATATTTGATTTTTCTTTATTTTTATATTTTTATTTATTGTTTTCTACCCCATTCTATTGCTTTTCTTTCCTTCAAAGAAAACCACACAACTCGGATTATCTAGCTCTACCTCTCAAATAGAAGGGGTAAACAAGGAAAGGTACCAGGACCAAACAGATATATGATCACTAATAGTAAGTTAGACAAAGAAGGTACCACCTACTCTAGCAGCCTGGTGGGTGATAGTGGGGGATACGGGTTGCAGGAAGTGAACAGGATTGGTAGGAGGACAAATTTGGTGATGGGTATTCCCCTGATTCAATGTTGATATGTACCTAAAATACAAAAAAAAATACTACTGTGAAAGATATGTAAGCCAATATGATCAAAGTAAAAATTAAAAAAAAATGCCGGTATGCAGGTATGTGGTATTTAGGCTGTTATCTCCAGAACGTTTTTGGAGTGAGTGAAGACATCTTCCCCCACCCTTCTCATACTTCTGTAAGACCTGGCTGCTGAAAACATGCCTCTACTAAAGCCACAGTATCAGTAATAGTGCTTTGAACTAATAGTGCCATAATTTTACTTTTTTTTTTTTCCGTTTTATGGTCACACCCGGTAGTGCTCAGGGGTTACTCCTGGCTCTTTGCTACGAAATAGCTTCTGGCAGGCACGGGGGACAATATGAGATGCCAGGATTCGAACCAATATCAGTCCTGGGTCTACCACTTATAAGGCAAACACCCTACCACTGTGCTCTCTCTCCAGCCCCAACTTCTATTTTTTTTAAATAATATCATCTTCATCGGAGGAACACGCCAATTTAGATGCCAGTATATAGCTGAAATCACTTAATGTTTAGAAACAAATGAAATAATAGAATGATCAGTTAGCAAAACTTTCAGCTTACTAAATCTTCTATGACTGATTTAATGACCTCATAGAACACACAAAAATTTTCACAAAGTTGCTTCTCGCTTGACTTATTTTTTCTACTTCTCTTCCTTCTTTATTCTTTTATTCTGTTATTTTAATAATATTGCTCTCACTTATCTGAAAAATATATTACACTTAATTATGATAAGTCTGTGATATATTCTCATTAAGTAAAATAAATTTACAAAATATTACAGAGAAAAAATTCAGAAAGACTACCAGAGAGTTTGAACTCCTGGTGGAGAATGAGGAGCTTAAATCTCCATAGGCTTTATTAATAGTTATAACCACATGATTATAATATCAATGACAAAGATAAAAGTCTTTATCATAAATTTGATCATAGTATTTGACTTTTAAATTTTCTGTCTTATAATATACCTTGGGACTTACAGCAATGACTTTACACCTTTGTAATTTTCTTCTAAGATAAAAGTGAATTGAATGGTACAGATGAGATTGATATCACTAAAGAATTTCAGTTACAATCTCTAATCTAAAACTTATTATAAACCTTGCATTATTTTTTTCTTATGACATAGGTCACTATTAAATTGTGTAGATACTCTTCCAAAATAAGTGTTATACAATAAAAATGCTCTGTCTTTTTAATCTGGTATTATCAGTTAAGATAGGTTTATTCACATGATCTTTGCCTACCATCTAATAGTTTCAGCTGGATTTTATCTGAATATAGCAACACTTTTACAAGTTAACCTATTGATGCCACATTCCTCACTGTACTTTCCCCAGCTATTGGCACATATAATAATGTCAACTCAACTTTGGATTGTACCAAATTGAAAATATAACCCTTTTGTGAAGATTGAAATAAAATGTATACCCCATTCTTGGAAAACATAATTAAGATTTGAAGGATTCAAATAGCTGGTGTGATCCAGAAAGGATCAGCAATGAGTAAAATAAAAAATCACAAAGTCAAGCTTTATATGGAAGGTTACTTGATTTAAGGGGATATCAAATAAAGGAGCTTTCATTTAATAATAAACATTAATCTACTAGACAATGGCTAGTGTTTTTTTGTTTGTTTGTCTTGATTTTTTGGGTTTTTTGTTTTTTTTTTTTTGGTTTTGGGGTCACATCTGGCAGTGCTCAGGGGTTACTCCTGGCTCTGCACTCAGAAATAGCTCCTGGCAGACTCAGGGGACCATATTGGATGCTGGGATCTAAACCACCATCCTTCTGCATGCAAGGCAAATGTCCTACCTTCATGCTCTCTCTCAGGCCTCCACAATGGCTAGAGTTTCATTCAAATCTCATATATAAGTATGGATGCTTTTTGTTTATACTATGTGCAACAGAAAGTTTTATTTAAATTTATTTAATAAGAAAAGTTTTCTGAAACAAGTAAAAAGTCAGTTAGGATATAGAATTGGTTGTTCCATTGGTTTAAAGTTCTGTCCTCAGGGTAATATCTCAATTATACTGTATCTTTGGTGCTAGTAGGCAACTCCATTTTAGGTTTTTGATCCCAGTCCATATTCTAAGTCTGCACTAATCTATGTAAATTGAATAACATAAAACAAAACATTCAGTCTTTCAATAAAACTAGTCAACATTTAAGTGTTTGCTTGACACATTTGATACTGGTTGTATCTTGGATACAAAGAAAACCATTCCAATCATGAGAGTAAGCTTTAGTGGATGATTGTACTAAAATATTTCTTCCTAAAAGACTTCATGAAACTTTTGTAAATTAATTTTTGCAAGCTTATCACAGAATGCTAAGAGTGTACTTTGTCTTATGTCTTCATTTTATCCTTTAATTGTGCATTGCCCTTGGGGTGTTCTTTTAACTACTTCTGGATACACATTATCTTAAAGAGATAGAAAATTTCCAGGGCAAGAAAATTTTGTAGACCGAATGATTAATAACTACTTGCTGATTTGAATTTGAAAACTACTTAAAATATTTCAATTTGTCTTAAAAATATCCAACATAAATTTCACATTAAAAACTTTGATCTCAAAATCATTTTAGATTTATCAAAAAAAATCACAAACATACAAATATTTCAATGCATCATACCCTCTCCAGTTTCAACTTTATCTGACAATTTAGATCTTTATCATTGGAGATATGAGTATATATATATATATATCTTTATCATTGGAGATATGAGTATATATATATACATATATATATACATATATATATACATATATATGTGTGTGTGTGTGTATCATTTGGATATTATACTTGCTATAATAAAGTACTTTTGACAAATTTTATTAACTAGAGTTTATATTTTATTTCATTGATGGAAAGAAGGGATGTTTTTATTTAAGGGAGAAGGAAAAGTATAAAAGATATACTAATACATGAAGTTTATAGGGAAAAACTCATTTCATTCTCTTCTTTAAGCTTTTCATTCCTGAGATTCCATCCAGTTACCACATTATACTGAATACAAATATTAATGCAATTGTGACAGTCTCTCTAATATTTCTTGTTTTTTATTCCCACTATAATGTTGAAAATACTGGTCAAGTATTTTAGAATTTGCTCTCTAAGTGAGATTTGCCTCATATTTTTATGATTAGAAAAGATGCACCTTGAAATGACCGTTTAAAAGGGACTTTGCAATACTGAATAAAAAATTAAAATGAATAAATATTAGATGTCTAAGAATTGAGATATCAATTAAAGCGTTAAAAGTTATAATTAGTATATTCTCACTAATTTTTATGCAGTTAACAAAATTGATTAGATAGTACTCACTGAAATTCTAAAAAGTTCAGATGAAAGAATGATCTGAATTTTTTCTTTTAGGAACATTATTAAGATTATACTGAATTTTGATAACCAAGACTTGTAGTTTAATAAGTGTTCTTCGAAAGCAATTGTTAATTTTATTCTTCTGAAAAAGGAGCAAGTCTCTCTGGCAATGTGTATAATGAAAGATAACTCTAATGTCATTTTAGAGTCTTTTTTTTTATTTTTTGGTTTTGGGGCCATACCCAGCAGTACTCAGGGGCTACTCCTGGTTCTGCATTCAAAAACCACTTTTGGCAGAATTGGGAGACCATATGAGATGTCATATTGGACCCAGATTGGCTGTATGCAAAGCAAACATCCTACGCTCTGTGAATATCACTCAGGTCCCTAAAGTGATGCCCTTCAACAGACGAATGGCTAAAGAAACTGTGGTACATATACATAATGGAATATTATGCAGCAGTCAGGAGAGATGAAGTCATGAAGTTTTCCTATACATGGATGTACGTGGAATCTACCACGGTGAGTGAAATAAGTCAGAGGGAGAGAGAGAGATGCAGAATAGTCTCACTCATCTATGGGTTTTAAAGAAAATAAAAATCATTGTTGCAACAATCATCAGAGTCAATGAGAGGAGGCTGGAACTCCCAGTTCACCCCATGAAGCTCACCACAAAGAGTGGTGAGTGCAGCTATAAAAATAAATACACAGAAAACTACCATAATCACGTGAATGAATGAGAGAACTGGAAAGCCTGTCTGGAGCACAGGTGTGGGTGGGGTGGGAGGGAGGGGGACTTGGGACATTGGTGGTGGGAATGTTGCACTGGTGAAGAGGGTGTTCTTCACATGACCGAAACCTAATCACAATCATATATGTAATCAAAACGTTTAAATAAAAAAATAGGAAAAAAAAATAAAACTATTGAGGAGAAAACTTAAATTCCTGAGATGCTCTATCTGCAATCCTGAGTGTGAGCTTAGCTTCCACTCCTGACTGAAATACAAGTCTGTTAACTTGACTGACTGCTTATTCATCTCAATCTCATATCACTCCTTGGTTTCTGGCTTCTGTTCCTTTTTATTTTTACCTCCTTAAAAAATTTTAAGAAAAGTGTGATTTGTTGTTGCTTTTTAACTTGTAATTTATTGTAATAAAGTAACTTAATAATTTACATTTACATTAAAAATTTAGTGCCTAGGGTTCATGACAGAGACAGCAACAGTTCATATGACAACAGATAAACATTATAGTTAAACTCATGATTTGGAGAGTCATATATTTCGATTCCCAAATATAATATTATTAAATAAGTCACTCTATGAACTGTCTTTCATCGAGCTTTATAATGGATAATTTTATAATGATTTATCCTTTTTTACACTTAGAATGTCGTGTCATACACAGTATTTCTACTTTGAAATAGTGTGATTATGGGTTTATACAAGTATAACAAAAATGACTATTAGAGCAGTCAGTGATAACAGGGTGATTCAAATTTTTCTTGATTTATGCAATTTTTGCCATTGCTATTAGGGATCAAGTTTCATGTTTCTAACAGCAAGATTTTCACAGCTGTGTGTTTATTTTTTATTAAATACTCATATATTTACTTTAGAATATTTTCAAGTATAAAGCCAAGTGACTAATCTACAGGACACTTAGACTGGTTAATGTATACAATCCCAAGAACAAAGAGACAAGCAAAAATGGGTCAAAGAAGGCAATAAATGTACTTTTATGGAAACCTCAGTACTTTTTGTTTTGTATTGTTTTATTGGACCATGTAATATCTTTTAGTTCATCAATTTTCAAATCTAATATTCTAAGACTTAAAATTTTTCTCCCTTTATTACTGAGAAAATTTATACTATTTTGTTTGTAATAAGCATAACTTGCTGTTAGTTATGTGTTCTATTTAATTACATCTTCAAATCCATAAGTTGTTTAATTATTTTAGTTTACCAAAAAACATTAATAAATAATCTATTAATAAATAAGTAATTTCCCCAATATAATTAGCTGGCAAGTGATGAAGCACATATATTTTTATACCTGAATAATTCAAAATAAAATGAAGGTTATTTTTTATTGTTAAAATATTTTCAGGGCTAGTGGTCAGAGAAATAATATATCTAGTAAAGTGCTTGCCTTGTACATGGTGGACCGCCATTTGATCCTGGGAATAACATATGATCTCTCAAAACTTACTACTAGCCATGACCCCTAAGCACTGAAGCAGGTGTAAGTCCTGAGCACAACCCTAGAATTTTACAAATATAAACAATATATAATAATCCTAGAATTGGGGAGCTAACACAAAGTATTATTGGGCATGTGTTATTTATGGGAGAGCCGAAGTTCAATCCCAGTACAACAAAATTATTCTTAACTTCAGTATCAGAAGAATGGCCATACTAGCCCTCAGCAGTAATAGTGAAGAACAGAACTAAACTTTTTGATGAACACTAATAGTAAGTTACTTGAACCCCAGTGACAGACTAAGAATAGCCATGAATGCATCGCTCCCTTCCCAGCAAACTCATTTAAACACTGCTAGAAAACCTACTTATTAAAAAATACATTTTCAAAATAATTGTATTGATTCAGGTTAGTTGCTAACATCTGTATTCATAAGTAATCTATACAGTTGCATTTCTTTCGTTTTCTCTACTTCAAAGTTAAATTTAGGGTTTAGTGTTCCAGTAACTCATGATCTAATCACTATTAGGTGTTTGAAATACATTTTTCCATAATATGTCTCACAGCTGAAACAAGAACTCAATAAGGACTATGGTACAGACCAAATATAATATTACAAAGTCATGGTGAAAATTTCTTTTATCATGTAGGAATGGGTTTTGTCATAGAGAACTGCTCTCAGTTCACTAAGTCATGTGCTCAGCAGAGTTTGGCAAACCATCTGGTACAGATGCTTATCTGGAGAGAACTAGGCCATCAAATTATCTTGAGAGAGAGCCAGAGAAAGAGAGTGAATATAAGTAAAATCATCATAAACCGTCAAGGACACCAGTTATTTTTGTCCAAACAAGTAGAATCTTGGCTAAATACTGTTCTTTAGATACTCTAACATTTGCCATTGATAGCTCCATCATGGAAATTGTCTTAATTAAGGCATGGATGTGTTTTAATTTTGTTTATAAAATAATTAATTGTTGAAATATGGAAAAATAAGGGGTAGGAAATAAATGCTCATGTAATTTTAGAAGCCATTAGAAAAATAAAATATGAAAAATTTATACACTGTGTTTTACATAGATTTACAGGGAAGACAGAGAGAAAGAGGAAGAGAGATATGTAGGAGCTATGAGACTTTAGGCACATAAATTTGACCGTTTGGAAGCAGGATCATGATTGTGATGTCAGATATAAAATAGGCATTTAAGAATATGAGTGCCAGGGCCCGGGAGATAGCATGGAGGTAGGGCGTTTGTCTTTCATGCAAAAGGGCATCGTTTCGAATCCCGGTGCCCCATATGGTCCCCCGTGCCTGCCAGGAGCGATTTCTGAGCATGGAGCCAGGAGTAACCCCTGAGCACTGCCGGGTGTGACCCAAAAACAAAAAACAAAACAAACAAAAAAAAAAGAATATGAGTGCCTATTTAGATAGATGTTTGTTTTGTTCATTATTTAATTTTCTTAGTCTTTCTCGCCCATTAAGAACCCTCGTTAGGTAACCTATTAAAAATATCAATGACATTCCTGAAAAAATTGGAATGAAAGTTACTAAATTTTGTATGGAATCATAAAATTCCCTAAGCATCCAAATAAATTCATAGAAAAAAGAAGATGGAGAGTTACTGCAGTTCTTGATTTAAATTTAAAAAAGCTATATATTATATATAAAGCTATAGTAATAAAAACTATGTTACTAGAATAAAGATTGACTCTCAAACCAATGGAATAAAAATTAGTACCTAGAGATAAATTGTCAAATATAAGGCTATTTAATCTTTGACTAAACATTTGGGTATATGAACTAGAGCAAGTTCATAACTGGGTATTTGAACTGGAGCCTCTCCAACAAATGCTGTCAGGGAAATTAAATAATCACATGATGAAAAATGAAACTGAATCCATATCTCACACCATATATAGAATTTAATCCAAAGTAAATTAAATATCAATTTTGATTGTACTCTAAATAATGCATCGAGGAAAACTGCATCAAGGAAAGAGAGGCAGACATTTTCAGGCTATGGATTGTTGTAATCCGACCCCAGGAGAGGTTCTCTAACGGAGGTAGGGAGGACGAGTTCTCTCTCCTCCAACTCGGAGAAAGCGTCTACCACCCAGTAACCAGCGGTTCTGAGGTGAATCGGCGAGTGAACAGCTCACGGAGAGTCAGACTTGTGGAAATATCAGCTTTATTCGGTGGAAATAACTGAGGTCCAATGACCCAGCGTCAGTTCCAACCCAAAAGCCCCCTAAACCTTCCACAGACTTCTCTTTTATACATTAGAGTCAGGTACCACCCTAG